>JARRAA010023914.1:0-61217 GCA_030557295.1 Ecitodaemon sp. MM-2014 | reverse complement strand
GCGAGCGTCGCCGCATCCTTCGTTGCCGCGTCGGTTGTTTGCATTTATAGATGCATCTAAAATTGGCCGGGCGGACTAAATACGCTCAAGTATGCGCATGACAAGAGAGTAGTAAATTCCTCGATTGCATTCAGGAAGCCCGTTTTTATCGCCTTATTTTATTCGTCGATTAGCGTCTTTCAGCTGGCGCGCAGTCGAGACGTCGCCGTCGCCGTCGCCGTTTTCTAATCGCGCGCATCGCGGGATTCAATTTTGAATGGCTATCCCAAGAGCGCCCTTCCGAAAGCGATCGCTTCAGCATGATTTATACATTGAAACGTATTCCGGGACCGCTCGGTGCCGCGCGGCGAGCGTCTATTTACGACTCGTCGATTAACCATTTAAAATACGTGCGCGTTTCGGCTTTTTGTCGCTGGAAAAATCACCGTCTCATGCTGTTTATTGCCGCGCTCGGAATATCAATTGTGTGGTCTGGGAATCGCCATGAAATTGACTATTAAACGTAATCAATTAGCGCACGGTATTTTACCGAAACGAACGCGAGGAAATGCAAATAACGCTCTCGCGGAGAGAGAGATTGATGCGACTCGCCGGGACGGGGACTTCCAGCGTTTCGCTCTCGTTTTATTTGCGGTCGCGCGCCAGAATCTCTCCGTTTGCATTCTTCGCCTGTTTTTTTTTGCGTCTTCCACGGGCGCCAATAACGCGAGCTAAATATTAATTAAACGCCGCGCATAATTCTCACGTATATTATATTTTATCAGCCATGTGCGTACATATTTTATACGGCATCGTGCGAACGACCGCCGTCATGCGCCGGGCGTATACTTGAGCCATTTTCCCATTACGTGTCGCTCCGACCCGGCGAGAATCAATTTCTCACACGCGCGTTTGTTTAGCGCCGCGCCGAAGTTCATTGCCGCAAAACGTTGACATCCTCCCGGCCGGGCCGCCAAACCGTGCCGCGCGCGAACGAATCGCGCATATTTCCATCGAATACTAAACGCGCTCCTCTCGCTTGTTGCAGGGCATTCGTGTTATCGGCGGTCTCCGTCTGCGTGCTCTTCGTGGGCTTGGCCTGCGCCAAGCCTTCGTCGAAGAACCACGACCTCCTGCAGAAGATCGGCTTCTCTCGCGTGCGCGCCCCGAACAGCCACCATCGCAAGCGGCTGGCGGTCGAGTCCCGCCACCACAGCCGCTCGGACGACTCGCACATGTTCGTCATCAAGCTGCCGCCCAATCAGCACTACTACGTGCACAACCGCCCCAATCAGCTCGTCGAGCCCGACAAGAAGGTGCCCGTCGGCTTCAAGTCCAACGGCAAGCCGGGCAAGATCTACCACTGGAACATCCCCGTCATCAAGAAGATGGTGCAGGCGAAGAGCCGCCTCAACGACGACTCCAGCCAGATCGACATCAAGTACTACGCCAACTGGAACGAGGTGCTCGACAAGCAGCACCACGAGAACAGCGTCCTCGGCATGGACATGAACATGAACCTCAAGTCGGGGCAGGGCTCGAAGATGGGCTACAAGAAGCCGTCCTACTACGTGCCGGCGACCGTGAAGAAGTCCTCGTTCCTGAAGTACTTTCCCGGCAACGGCAAGCCGCAGTCCTTCTACGTCATCGAGAAGAACAAGAAGAAGCACCACCACAAGTTGTTGAATTAGTCCGCTTTCGGTCGCCGTTGACGGTCGGAAGCATCAGACATCTTCATTTTCGCGTAATTACTATAATTTATGAGGCGGCAGGACACGATTGGCCAGGAACGAAAGGCTACGACTTCTACCTAATTTAATTGTATTATTGTATTTATACTATCGCAATATCAGAGAGAACATAATGATTGTTTACTATTAAGTCGGCAAAAATGAAGCACGCCATTACGACCACTCGTTACGCTCGTACGATCGCATTAATCAGTGGTACAATTCGTCACACCTCGAATCAAATTCGCCACACTTAGCTTGTAAGGCCCTAATATTATCGACGCGGCGCTGATAAGTTTGTTTGTACAGGGTCCTTTTGTACTTTTCTATGTTTTACGACAAACTCACGACTCGATTAACGCCCCGGATAGATATAGCGAATCATAACGTTCATACTGATACATATTGTGTAATATATGTAACTATTAACCAACCGGTTGTCGCACTTGCCTCCCCCTCGTTGTCCCGTTCCTTCGACTTGCAGGGCAAAGCAGAGCGCAGAAATCTCATCATTCGAGTTTATTTTCAACGATATATACAAAAATATATAACACACTTTAGTCTACAGCATCATTTCCTTGAACTCGTTGGTACTTTATAAATAATCACGGCATGAAATTCTCAATAAACTAGTTAAACGATAGAAGAACTGCGATCCCTCGACAAATCAGTTAAACAAATAAAAAATCATGTAAGTAAAGAAAAATAAAAATCACAAGTGATTACAATACACCGAATTAACTACCCAGTTCTGCGCTGCGCGCGACGTCCACGTCTCGCTGAATAGCCGGCCGGTGGAGTTTCGCAGAACGTTCGCGTAACGTAATCAACGACTCGAACGACGCCGGCGACTTTATTTCCTTTGGAGTGGAGCGCGCGGCGCGCAATTGGCGATGGCCACGGGCTTGCGAATTCTTGCGTTGGCGAGCGAGTGCCGTAGCTGATGATCGTTGGGTAGGCGATGATTTTAAACCTATATTGTTACAAAACATACGCTTTCGTTAAATTGTTGTCATCGGACGGTACTCCATCAAAAACATTCTTATTTTAGTGAGTTGTTGCGCATGTTGTCGTCTTGCTCGCTTCGTGTCTGCTCGTTTTGCTCGCTTACAAAGATCTCTGGCCTTGAACGGCTCTTTTCGCAAATCGCCTTCGCTCCTTATCACAGTATTATCACAGATTGTCGCTCAGTGCAATCTTTAACAACAGCGTTAAAGAGATACAAACATGTTACATTCGATACTGGCTTGCAAGAAATGCGCAGCGCGCGATTTGATAACGTCGGCGCGCTCGACGCGCTCTTTGAAACAGAACGCTGCGCAGTTATTGCATTATAATGATTATTTACATTAGTCGCGTCGCCGCGACGTAAATAATATTAATTAGTACACGTACGTGGAGGCGTGAACATGAGCACTTAAAAACTAACGTCATTCGCACACATCGAAAGATGCTTCGTCGGAGAAAGAAAAAAAAAAGTCGCATCCGCGCTCCTCCTACAATTATCACATTCGCTTATCGACTACAGTAAGTGCGAGAGAAATCAGCGTCTCCGACATGTCGAAATTTGAAGTTACATTGATCGAATATATCAGCGTGCCGAACTTACAAAAAGCGATCGAGTTCGGCCGGCGCACATTGAAACATTGAAACTTCAGCATTTACACGCGTGACAGTTATTATAAAGCAAACGCAACCTACGGCAAATATCACAAGCGAATCGTATCACAGTTTGGGTTAGTTCGAAAGAGATTCACTCGTCCCCGCCCGCTCTTTACCTTCATGCGCGTGAAACCTCTTGCTGGGACGATCAGAGGGTGCACAACGCGGGCGTGTGTCGATTATTATTATACAATGACGCGCCCTAATTGCACCGCATCATGACCGTGGACAAAGCGACGACGAGAGGCGCGGCATTCCGGCAATGGTGATGGTAATCGACTAAGGAGAAGGATGGGACGTTACGGGATGGCACGGGAATATTATCATACGCAAAACATAATACCTGATCTCCTGAGCTGCGCTTGATTTTTCTCTTCACGATGCCCGACTCGTCGTTTAGGCCTAGACGCTTATGAATTGGCAGTTTTCCTACGGCAAATTCGTTTTAAGCGACTGCCCGGATTCAGTTTAAGTAACCGCTTACTCACCCTTCGGTGCTGCTTCGACCTCGGATCGTTTCGATTTTTGGAAGACAGCACCCAGCGCGTTGTGTAGCAGCCGTGACTGGACCGCTTCCGCTTTGACCGTCGGCTTCTGATGCTGGCGTTCGGCGCGTTTCCTACTCAGCTGTGCACGCAGATCTCCCGCTGCGCAACAGAACCAAAATGATTACAAAACGTTTCTAATTTGCATTAAGCGCTGGCATCGCACCTTCATTTTTCTTAATAACATCTTGTTCGTCATCGTCTTCTATCACAGTAACGTCGTCTTTCGACTTCGCCTCCGCGTCGTCTTTCGCCTTCGCGGACGAATTTGTGGCAATAACCTTCCTGGCGACCACGGCTCGCGGCTTCTCCCTGTTCTCCCTGCTGCCCTTCACCTCAACAGTAACCGGTGCGTCCGCATGATTCTTCCCTTTATCGTCCTTAATGCTCCCATCGCTTCTCTCTTTCTCGGAGTCTCTCGACCTATCCGAGTCCCGTATTCTATCCGATTTCTTTTCGGAGGCCTCCACCCTTTTATCACCAGCCTTGCTCTCGTCCTCTTTTCGTATAGTAAGCCGCGTCTTGATAGATGGCTTTTTGTCTTCCTTCTTATCCTTATCGACGTCCCGGGATCTGCGTTGACTGTCTTCATCTCTCCCAGTCTCCCTACGCCCCTCTCTTTTCTCGTCTTTCTTCTCGATTCTCTCCCGCTCTCGCTCTCGGTCCCTGTCCTTTCTCTCCGCAGCTGCCGTCGTTCGATGTTTCCTAACATCGCGATGTCGCCTATCTCTAGGCCGCGGACTCCTTCGTGCCTCTGTGCTCCGCCGCCGACTTCTGATTCTATCACCGCGATCCCGTGCGAAAGTATCATCCAGCGCCTTGTTCTGGATATCCGCGGATTTGCTCAGCGATGTGAAGTTCAAGCCGGTGACAGTGGGCTTGCCTTTGTTGTCCCTGGATTTGAACCGTCCTTCGTTCTCGTCCTCGGATTCTTCGTCCGAAAACAAGTCATCGATATCCACGTCCAGCAAATCGCCCTCGTCCTCATTGTCGTTCTCTTCGTTCTCGCGCTCGTTGTCGTCGTCGTCGTGATCGCTGGACGCTCTGACTTCGGGCGTGTGTCTTACGTCATCGTTTTCCTCCGCCTTCGTATCCGGATCGTCTTTGACGACTTTCTGCTCCTCGGTGGGCTTCAAGCGAATGATTCCCTCCTTGCTCGCGGCATTCTGTTGCTCGAACTTGCGACGCCTCGCTTCCAGAACACCGTCGCGTTCTTTGTCGTCTTTCTTCTCCACTTTCTCGCCGCGCTCCATCTTCTCCTCTTGTTTGGGCTTTTCGGGGGACGCGCCGCGTCGACTTCTCGGCTGCAACTCCGGTGTCAGCTTGCGTTCGGGCCGCTCGATCTTTTTGTTAGTGTTGAGCGTAAGACGATCCTTAACGCTGCGCTTCGGACTTCGATCGAGCGGGCTAGGTTTTCGTTTCATGGGCGGCGAACGCCCCCTCTTGTGCGGCGATTGCTTCCTCGGCGAACTCGAGCGGGGATACCTCCGCGGCGACAAGGAGCGTTTCCGCGGCGTCTTCGACCGTCTGCCACGCGGCGACGGCGAGCGCGAGTACGAATGTCTCGGCGATCGCTTGCGCTTCTCGATGATCTCGCGATTCTGCAGGACGAACGCCGCGCTTCGCGGCGACAGCGGCGCCATCGTGATCGAGCCGATGCTGCTCTCTTGGCTCAGGCTAAGCGGAGACAGCGAGCGAGGCGCCCGCTGAGTGTTGAAATAATGCGGTATCGTGGGCGAGTGCGCGAAGCTCGTCTGCGAATTATGCGTGGCCAGAGGATACTGCGGTTGCTGGGGGGCGTAATGGTTGTTGTACCCGTGATTCTGGTCGTGTCCGTGTCCGTGTCCATGTCCATGTCCATGTCCCTGCCCGTGTCCGTTCACATACATCAACTTGCCGCCCGAATGCAGCGGATGGTCGTAACGGGGCTTGAAATTCGTCGGTTTAGGTAAGAGACCGCGCTGCGGCGATTTCCTCAACGGCTTGCTGTCGACGTCGGCGCTTTTCTTTGGCGGCGGCGAATTAATCACTTTTACATCATTTACTTTAACATCATTTACTTCACGATCATTATCTTTAAAATCTTTATTTAAATTGTTTAAGTTATTAACAGGCGTTGGGTCATTTGTTTCTCCCAAGTCCTTCTCTATCTTTTGCTCTAGGCAGTCGTCGAAGAGCTGAACGGCGGCATCATCGGCTTTTGCTTCACTCGCTTCATTATCGGGTTGCGAGTGAAGCTCTTTCTTGCAACTAGCATCGACTGCCGAATCGGCAGCGCCGGCTGCTTTAGTTTTCTTCACTTTCGCTTTCTTGGCTTGCGCCTTCGCCGGCTTTCCCGCCTTTTCTCCGGAGATTTCGAACTCTAACTCTTGCACAAGCGCCTCCAGACTGTTAGATCTCACTAGTTTCTCATCATCCCCATCAGAAGCCTCATTCTCAGATGCTTCTGAGTCTGAATCTGACTTGTCATCATATCTACTAAACTTTGTGGAACTCTTTTTGTCCTCCAGCTCATCGCCAGCATTCAGCTTGTTACAGTATCGGTTTTGGGGCAGGTCTAACTTAACACTAACTGATTTTGCATTGCTAATTGGTATGCTATCATTATTGTGTGATTGCAATGTTGGTATTGAAATCAGGTTTGTATTCCTGAACTTCCTTGCAGTGAAGTGGGCCTAGATAAGTATAGAAATTCTGGTGTGAGTAATTGTACATGATTGCACTGGTGCACACAAACAAATGAGCATACATACATTTCTCACTTGTCCTCCCCTGAGTGCCGAAGGGAACTTCCTCCAGCCACCATTGTGATTGTGATTGTTGTACGGCCCTTTCTCTGGCAGATGAGGCTGTGCGCCGAAGTCAGTTGCTGGCCTCTCTGCAGGCTTCATGAGCGTCTGCAGCGCGGCCAAACGCAGTTGCTCCAGATCGTTTTCATCGTCAGACATGCTGCTTTGCGGCTATACGAATGCAGAAATGCGTTACTCGAGTTTTAAAGGCGAAATGGTAACGATCCATGCATTATAAATAGGCCAGTCATGAGGAGAAAGCGGACGACTTGCATGAATACTGACTGTTTTCAATTGCCGTTTAACGTTCGAACACATCGACGGTGGTTATTCCGACTTACCTGCTTGTGAGAATGAAGCAACTCCTAGTTTCGGCCGTACGCACGCACAAATCAAAACAATCAAAACACCGCAAGGCGACGGAATAAAATGGCGTCAAGATGATTGCCGTAGCGTAGTGCGCAGCTTACACTCCGAACCAATCGAATGCGGCTTGGTTACGCACACACTTGCGGCGGCCTATCGGTGCGCCGTAGTGGGGGCGACACCAGCGAAACCAAGCGATGATGAACGTTACTACTCGAAGACGCTATCGATGCCTCGAGTTTGATTACTCGACGCTCAACTTCGCTTATTGGCGCATTTTTTAACATTTGCACCAGACGCCAACACATCCATTGTTGTTATTCTCTGTGCGGGTGATACCAACTGGCCGAAAAATGTAAACTATCATTACGCATTCTTCCGGCATAAAGTCATGAGAAGGTTTATCTAGTTTCTTTTATTGGTAGATGCCAAGCCAATTAATGTAGATAACAAACGACTATTTTCTCTGGCGCCGCATAATGCGAGACGTTTGAAAGCAGGATGACGTTGGAGATGTTGGACGCGATGAACGGACGGGCAAACGAAGAATTCTTAGTTTCTTCGTCCGCCGTCATGATTGATGGCGTCTTGATCAGTCGGTGCTGACATTACACGAAACCGTCAACAAATATTAAATTTCGTAGGTAATTGATCGGCAATGTTATTAATTAGTAAGGCTATTTACTAATAACAAACGGCACGTCCTACCGGCAGCGCAATACTAGCAATATGAGTTAAGCGAACGCACCCTCGGCGCCCGCGATCGACGCGCTCGCGCGCTCGCGTACAGTCTCACGTAGTGCGCGTAAACAATGTTCCAAGGCTCGCCGAGATCGTCCTCAGATTGGTAAGTGCCGGTCCTTGGATCGTTTCGTTATGAAATTGCGACGATGCGAGCTGGGCGCGCGCCGGCGAGCGCGTCGGCTTCCGTCGCGCGTAGGGCAGGCGAGCGCTGAAATTCAGTTTACGATTTATAGGTTATGATTTTGTGCAGTGCTTGTGCAGCAGCATCATCGGGCTCGGCGGACAATTGCATGTAGACGATGGAGGTGTCCGCGTCCGAGGACGGCGCGCACGGAGCCAGCGACGACCAGTTGTCGCAGGAGACCGCGGAGAGCTCGACGAAGTCGCCCAGTCCGCCGCCGCAGCAGGACGCCCAGGATGATTTCCTCATGATAGTGCCCAAGCCCACCCTGCTCAGCAAGGAGAAGGCCAAGAAGCGCCTGCAGGCGTTCAACCAGTCCAAGCTGAACGCCTACTACAACAACAAGAAGAAGCAGGCCGAGAGTCAGGTGGAGGAGGGCGCCAAGAGCAGGGAGGTCGCGCCCGCGAAGAAGCAGCCGGCGGTGGACGCGGCCAGGCTCACCATCGAAGAGATCGAAAAGTGCAAGCAGGAGCAGGTCGAGTTGCTGATCCAAATCAAGGTAGAGAATAAGAAGCTTAACAATAGGCTAAGGTACGGCAGTCGGCGTCGGAGCGCGTCGCCGAATCATTCGCGGCGCGAGCGGCACGCGGATCGCAAATTCGACGAGAAGCGCGCTCGGAGTCCCGGCAAAAACGGCCGGCACAGAGATAGGGAACGCAACAGGCGCAAGCTTCGCGAGCGTCGGCGCTCGCACGCGCGGGAACCGCCTGCGAAGGAGGAGCACAAAGACGCGCATCATGCCAGGGAGGAGCATCATAGGGATGGCCACAGGGACAGGAGCAGAGAACATAAGGAGCACAAAGACAGGGATCTTAAGAATTCCAGGCGGCGATCACCCCATAAAGACGACCTAAGGACGAAGGAAACCAACAAGGACGTGAAAGAGAAGACGAGTTGGAGCGACTATGGCGAAGACTACTATGAACATCCTGAAGAGAAGGAGATCAAGCATGAGCTGGTCGAGTAAGTGGGAAATTGTACAAATCAAAGCAATGCATGCCGGATGTACTGGTAACTTCGTTGTTGTTCTTCCAGCGTGCGCAAAATGATGCAATTCAGTTCGGCGTGCTACAACATCAGGCCGTACCAATACAAATCGGTTGACGGTGCATTGGTGAGCGTGCCCGGGCAAAGCTTGCGCTTTACAACGAAAGCGTCTCCTCGCATCGTCTACAGCCCCAACCCGAATGCTGGCAAAAGCGTGTATTTTCAACGAGACGATGTGTTCGCGACCGTTTCTAAGCCACAAAAAGACGGCATCATGAGTATTATCAATCAGGCATCGGAAGCCAAGTAAGACTTTGCGCATTTTCATTATTCTCGAGCTGCGTAGGAGCTGCCTATATGCCTTATAATGTTGCCACCTATTGGAATAATCAGAGAGTGTCAAGTAATGAATGCCTAAACACCACTCTAAACAATATCATGCATGAGCCTCGTGTGTATTTTTGTGTGTATTGACGATTCAAGCTAGTATTGACTTGTGTTTCGTCGGAGGTTGATGCTTGCAAGTACAAAAACACTCGTTTCGCTTCATCCTTAAAAGCGACATTATGAATTCATGGTATGGCAACAATTACTGCCCTCGTCGCGCTCGTCGTTATCGTGATTGTTTTGTGATACTCATCGTTCTGTGCAGGCCGATCGCCCCGATCAAACCCCCGGCGACGCGCAACTGGTACCTTAAAGACAGTCTGCAAGAGCTGCACGCGGACGACCCCTTGCATTACGATCCGGAAGAGCTGGCGGCGTACGAAAAGGAAGCGAAGTTGAGCAAGGGTAAGTCGGGCAAGTCGAAAAAGTCGAAGCGGAAAAGCGAACGCGAGGAGAGGCGCAAGAAGCGCAAGGCGCGCAGGAAATCGCGCGCGCAGGGCGCCGACGAGGATGGCAAGATGGCCGGGGAGCGTCCGGATGAAAGCGCACGCCAAGAACTGGTCGCCGACGCCGACTCGACGAAACGTAAACGAACTGATACTCTTAAGTCTGACACTAACTCGATCAATTCCAATGACAATGATGCTCCGCATAATCACGTCTCATCGATGGGCGCGGACGACGAGGAGAAGGGCTTCGAATGTTCGGAGCCGAAGACGCCGCCGTTGCGCCATTCGCCCGACGTTCCGTTCAAGAAGCCGCGCTTGAATTCGTCGTCGTCGTCGGGCGAGAAGAACAAGAACGGCCGATGCGAGCAGGCGTCGAAAAACCACCAGAGTTATCATGTTCATGACACCTTGGAGAGTAAGTCGTCGAAGGACGATGCCAAGGATCGCGCGCAGGCGACGTCCAACTGCAAAACGGAGCTACCTTCCTTACGTAACGATTTAGATTTTCTCGACATTAAATCTTATTCGAAAAAACCTGTCCTTATTCCGTTCGGCTCTGTTCCCACCTTGACAACGCCTACGAAAATCTACAAAATAAAAAACGACTGTCTGGATAAACTAAAAGACACAGCGTCGGCGGTGCCGATTGTTAGCGTTCATAATCTAAATTTGGTTGTCAACGATCACGCGGAACTGCCCGAGCTGCGTTCCGATCCCCCGAGCGTTCCGTGTGACATTGTAAAAAACGACGAGAAGGTTGACAATAAGGCGAAAAGCGCGCTGCGTTTCGAAAGCATACCAGCGCCGAAGGAGCCGCCCATCGAAAAGCTGAAGACGAAACCCTCGGAGCTTTACTCGCCCACTTTGCAAAGTCTGCCGAGCGAATCGTCCACTGCCGACGACGAGTCGCCCGCGCCCATCGATTACAAGTCGCGCTGGGAGAGCGAAGAGGACTTGAACGTGACGAAGGCGAAGGCGTCTAATTGCTGGGAGAGCGAGGACGAGGCCGAACCAATCGTCATCCCTCGCGAGACTGAAAAACCAAAGGTGTTGCAAGAGCGATCGCTCGAGATGCCCTTGAACATCAACATCGGACGACCTAGGAGTCAAATTATACTGCCGAAGGAGAAACTAGAAGTTAAATTGTTCGACGATCTCGAGGGCCCCAATAGTTGGGACATCGACTCGAAGCATTCGGCGTTCGACCATGTGTCGGACGCGAATGACTTTTCTCTGGGCGAAAAACCAGACTTAGAAAATGAGTACATGCAGTTCATGAGCTCTGTCACTGGGGACGATCCCGGCAAGCAGAAATACAGCTCTAGTAGTGATAGTGCTAGTTCGAGCAGCTCGTCCTCGTCTAGTGGTTCTGCAAGCTCCTCGGACAACGAGGATGCGGCTGAGGATGGTCGCTGTACAACTAGCGAAGTCATCTCTAAAATTGATGCGCATTCGAAACAAGCCAGCCCTGTGTGCAACGTCGATTCCACCAGCTCGCCGGCGATACCCGCCGAAGACAAGGAGCCCAAGCCGCCGATTTCGCCAAGGAAGCCGATTCAGGCCATCGTGCTGGCCAAGAAGAGTCCGTTGGTCGATTGCAATTTGTTCAGGGACGAGGACTCCGAAACTGAGGACACGCCCACCACGCGCGAGGACTTCAATGACAGACACGAGTACAAATCATCCACCAAAGGCTCTCCATACGATTCCCACAGACAATCACCTAGTTTTAGACGTGACCCGTCGCCGAGACGAAGGCCGGGAAGCGCGGGATCGATCAAGTATTACAATCGCAGTCGCCGTCGAAGCCCAACGCGACGCGCCAGCCCGCGCCGTGCGGATCCGAGTCCCAGGAGCAGGGAGAAACGTGATGATGTTAAGAAGGATTGCAGTCCTAGAGGAGGTGGTAGTCCAAGGCGGGCGCAAAGTCCTCGCAAATTGAGTCCCAGAAGAACTCTTAGTCCTAGACGATGCGCCAGTCCTCGAAGAGGGATTAGTCCGCGGCGAGGCGCCAGTCCTAGACGCGGTTCGAGTCCAAGGAGGGGGGCCAGTCCGCGTCGCATGGCGAGTCCGAGGCGCGGGGGTAGTCCGAGAAGGATTTCCAATTCTCGATCGGGTAGTCCGAGAAGGATTTCCAATTCTCGATCGGGTAGTCCGAGAAGGATTTCCAATTCTCGATCGGGTAGTCCGAAACATAGGGATAGTAGGAGCAGAGACAATAGTCCTAGACTCAAGGACTTCGATAGGAAGGCACACGCCGATATTAGAAGACGCGAGGGTAGCCCTAGGCAAAGACTGTCGCCGCGGAGACGTAGCCCCAGACTGCGCAGCAGAAGTCCTAAGCACGAACACATTCGGTCTCCCAAGAACAGAGACAGGTCGCCTCGTTCAATTGATCTGCCCCGTCATAGGGAATACGAAGTTTCGCGAAATCGGGACGATCGTCTTCGAGATCGAAAGTACCGAGATGGTTCTCCCAGATTTAGGGAATCTCCATCGAGGTTCAGCCCGACGAGAAGGCGGCCATCGGGCCGATACTCGCCCAAGCGCGAACGCTCCCCGAGATACAGGGACAGGTCACCAAGAAGACGCTCGCTCTCTCCATCCAGGAGGATGTACTCTAGATCAAACAGCAAGGAACGAAAACACGAGAGTATTACGCAGGCATTGCATCGAATCGCCGGCATGGATTACGAGCCGCCGAAGTCTCCAGGCCCCATCAACTCTCCCATGGAGGGTTACATTCGCGGCGTGCCTGATTCCACCATAAGCGACGAGCAGTTGTTACAAAATCGCAGCGGAGAGTTCCATCCCATGTCTCCGGTGTTTTTCAACGCGCCATTTAAACCTCTGGAAGGATCGCCCAAGAGGATTCCCCTGGACGACCGCATTAATCAAGTACTTGGGATCGATTCCGGTAAACAGTTGATCGGCTACCCCGGGGAGTATTATAATCAGGCTTATTATGACCAATACGGAAATACTACGCCGAGTCAGCCGCAATTCGATTCAAACTATAAGCAGTATGGCCAGCTGGTGGCCGTTAACAACGCCTCGAATAAGGTTGTCCAGGTGGGCAATGTCCTTCAGGTGGTGCCCACCGAACAACAGCAGCAGCAAGCCAGGTCCGCGAAGAAAAAGACTGAAGTGTTGATTGACCCCAACACGCTTCAAGCCGACGCGCCAAAGAAGTTCGTATCGGTTGGGAATATGTTGGAGATCGTGCCAACCACCGAGTTACCCAAAGAAGCGGAGACCGAGGCTCTGTCGATCGCCGCGAGCCAGGCGAAGCTCGCCGAGGAGTTGCTGCAGATCCGCAACGCCGAGCGAAAGGCGGAGCGCGAGAAGCGGCGCGTCGAGCGGGATCGTCGCAGAAAGGACAAAGAGATGAAGCGGAAGGAGCGCGAACTGCGAAGGCAGCAGAAGTTTAAGCTGAAGTCGGAACTGATGATCAAGGTGCTTATTTTGAGTCGCAAGCAATTTCGTATGAAGTATTAATCGTTGTATTTGCAGAAGGCACTCATGTATGATGCGAACGAGGACTTGGAAGACGAGCCCAAAGTTGTTCCTATTATGCCGGACGTTTTGTCCACTAAGGCGCCGAAGGGTATTTTGGTGATACGTGAACGGTATGTCTTCCAATAATTGGAACAATCCGACTCTTAACTGTATCCGGCTTTTGTGTGGTTTAGGGATGAAACAAACGAAGGAGAAGTTCCTATCGTGCATAGACACAAGAAGAGCGTCAAGTTTGCTGATGGTGTGTTACCAGGCGAGGGCACGTCGCCCTCCGGCGGTGAGGAGTTGTCGTCGCCGCCGCCCTTCTCAAAGGTTCCTAAGGAAAAGCGTTACACCAAAACGAAGAAGCCCAAAAAGCACAAGTCCCACAAGAAGAAGATCAAGGTTAGTCCCCCGAGATATTGCGTATTTGCGAAATCTATAAACGCTCATTTGCAGGTCAAAATTGTTCGCAAGTCGAAAAAGAGTGAAGATGAAGATACCCTCCCGCCACCGTCGCCGCCCCCGGGCTCTCCTCCCCCACACGTTTTCCCGCCGCGCGTGAAACCCACGCTAATCAATCCCGCATTCTACACCAACTATCACTTCAACCCCATGAACTGCGCGCCGTTCGCCCCGGACGCGCCCCACCCGCCGTTCCCCGGCATACCCAACATGCAGTTTTCTCCAATGCCACATCTTCATCTGCCTCCGGGCCAGCCACCACCGATGGCGGCGATGCAGCCGATGCACTCTATACCGCTACTGTTACCGCCGCCGGCGTCTTCCCGGCTCCTCGCCAAACCTATCGGCAAGCTCATTGACAAAGGCATGTGAATTGACAAGAGCGCGCGCGTTCCATGCGCCACTAGTATTACGAAGAAGAAACAATTCTGTTCAATAGGCATGCTTGAAGTATGTACATAATAAGTTTTACAAAGTGGATTATTTTATACAGTTAATCGAACATTGTTTTCTATGTTATCTATTGTTTCACACGATTAGATATTATTTTTTCTACGAGTGTGTATAATGTATGACGTCCGTTTCATTCATTCGTTTACCGGCGGGTAAATTTATACAAAAAAAGAATAAAAATACGATGCTGATATTTTTCGGAAACCGACTATCGTTTATCTTTGTGCCGCATTGAGCAGGCTGTGCTCGTTGTCACGTCGTTCGCGACGAACGCGAGTGTCACGCTTGGCATTCATTCGTCTCCATTTTTTATTTTCAACTACAGTAGAATGATGTGAAGCAGCCGCCCAAAAGTTAAGTCGTTACATCGTTTCCCGACGACGATGAGTTCGCTGAACCACCACGCGCAGGATCATTGCTCGCGGCCACTGCTCTCGAAAGCGACAAACACGCCGGACGAGTTCGCTTTTTGCCAAAAGTGCAAGTCGAGGCTGCGCAAGGTCGGCGGGGAGAACGATGATCTGGGCACTCTGACGATCATCGATGATTACTTAGATTCTTTGAAGTACATCAACGCGTGCCACATTTTGATCAACCAGATCATCCAGTGCCGAAAGCCCGCACAGAAAATCACCATGCCGCAGATGCCGAACTTTCTCAACGTCCTGATGTATCTGGCGAACGACGAGCGTGGGCTTTCAGAGGTAAGAAACCTGAACACTCTAGAGAACCTCATGCGCGAGATGAAAATCAACGATCTGGACGCCGGAGTGAATTCTCCCACTGCGACCAGGACGATCAGCTCACAAACGGAGTGCGCCATGGCCGATAAGGAAGTGGTGGTTGGCCGAACGCTAGCTAATGCGGAAACCGCGACGCAGAAATTTCATTCTCACGATGTGCGCGGGACTGGTATTCCTAGGCGAATTCTCAACAGTGCTAGTAAGTGCAGCAGGCGCACGCCACGCAGCTACTCGCCGTGCGCGGAAAGCGACGTGTCGCATTTGAAGCGTCGCAGGTCCACCAGCAGTCTAATCGTTAAGGAAAACAGATCAAATCCGAGTGTTTGCCGCGAGGATTTACAGACATTACCCGCAGTACCGGTGTTGTCCACAAACCTGGAAAGTGACGAGCATTGTTCCGTTAAAGAACCGCCTGCATCAATCCCCCCTGATGAAATGGACGATTACGCCAAACAGCTTCTTCTAGCGACTGATGCGTTGCATCCCCAATCGCCAGCCCCGTCCGCCAGGGCTCGCAAACCGCGAAAGGGCAAATCCAGAACGAAGCGGGATTTCGAAATGATGCGCAACTTTCTGCTTCAGTGGGGACTGCAAATGCCACCTTTGGAGAGTGAGAGTGCCGAGAGTATTCTCTCCCGAAAAAGGCGACCTCCTCTTTGCTTCAACTCCAGTGATCAGATAGACTGTAAGAAAGACTCCTTGCTCCCCAAATCGAGTGAAAATAGCGATGTGGACACAACCGTGATGGAATCCAAACCGAACGAGAAGGACACTTCCCATAAACCATCTAATGCTTCAATCGAACGACACAGCATCACCACGTTCAATGATTTGGCAGCGTCTTCGGCAGGACTTGAGAATACTTTCATCACCAACGAGAAGCCGGTATGGGCTCACATTTCGGGGAAATCGGACGATAGTGATATTGAGCCCGACTTCGAGGATACTCCCCCAATAATAAGGCACATTCAGCGAATTCCTCCGCGGCCACCGAAAATCAAAAACGTGTCGTTTCAGACCAACCAATCGGCGGCAGCGTATATTGTTACTCAGAAGCCGAAGGACGGTTTCCTACTGCAGCATCGCCCCAAGAGCTACAGCGACATCGATTCGGATCACCTGTTGGGCGAGTCGGACGTGGACGAAACGGTTTTTGATAAGAAGAAACGCGTGAAGAATAGCTTAAGGATCCGACCACCTCCATTGCCGGAAAAGGTCCTGACATCTGTCGGCTTGCTAACCCGCAACGGAGTTATTCGACCAGACAAAGAACGACAGATATTGGAATTGCGCAAACAGCTCGCCACTGGCATGCAGACCACGCTTTTTCGCAAACCGCGAAATAGAAAATTGGAGACTGGCGATATTATACAGTTGAACAACGACTTTCCGCCCGTTGCACCCGCGAGGAACTAATGCACGTCACTGCGTCGGGAAATTGATTGTGCAATCTTCAACAATCTTTAAACATATTTAAATATCATTCTACCTACGGTCAATATAAATCTCATGTGTGCATTTCGTTTCGAGTGGAAAAATACACATTATTTACTGAATATTATTTGTATAATAGCGGCGATTTCAATACATCATATAATTGTGCAGGAAGTCATTTCGTTTTTAGTCATCCAGTTGGCATAGGGCGGCCACGCCGCGATTTATCCAATGTCGTTCTTCGTTATCGGTGTCGAAAATCGTGTACATTACAAAGTTTGTGGAGTGTCCCGTTGTCGATAGGATACCTCGCCGTGCGCTAGTTTTGTATATTGGGCAAGTATATGCGCTTCTAACAGGTATTTCTACTTTTAACTCTGGTTTCAACCAGATGATGGGGACAACGTCGAATAGAATCTTCGGGTATGATTCATTGAGGATCATACTTTTGCGATCCCAACGCGCACCTTCCAAATACAGTCCCTGGAAATAAATCGTATTAGTTTCCACACTATCAACATTGTATGGTTAATTATAATTTTACTGATATAAGGACTGATGTATCATTTTCCCGTATGCATTGCTGCGTGTAATATGAAAATGTTGTTATATTTTGGTTAGCCAGTGGTAAAAAGTTCTGGACGAACATGTTTGTTTATATCTTACCGAGCGATATTCATTAAATTCCTCTTTATTCTCCTCAACAAGCTGCGTGTGTTTTGTGTGGAAAGATTAATAATAATTCAATTCTAACTACAATGGTATTCTAAAGAAATGACATACCTTGAAGTAAATACCAATCTCCGGAGTTTCCGGAACCTCTGTCTCATACTGAGTTACAAAAAAGTCGAATGCCACATGATCGATTGGATATTGTCGCTTCCTGGAGAAATTCTGCAGCACTCCCGTGAGAAACGACTGCGTGAAGTAGAAGCCCGATAACCAGAAAACATCGGGGGGTCCATTCTCGATCCACGTTTGAAACGTCTGCAGGCGAGTTAAGAGATCATTTATATAAGATCCAAGAGGTTTCAGGCTTGGATAACTCTTCTCCGCCCAAGAAGAAGGTATCTTTCCCACCACCAACGAGAAGAACAACTCGTCCAGCTCGTTGGACATCACCACTAGACCTTTGATAGCTTTAATGACGTCCGCTAAACTTTGACGAATTACTTTCGTCAGACGATTGAAGCGTATAAGCTCTTGTTTGAGCACGGTGTTCATGGAATTCTCGTAGACAACTGGATATCGCTTCGAGACAGACTCAATGTCGTAAGGGTCGGGTAGTTGCAAAAGGATGGTGTTAGCTAGATCTATAACTGCACTTTCTACATCACCACCGGGACCGCCTGCTGCGATCTGAGTCTGTGTTAAGAGCACGCCGTTTAATAAAACGGCAGTCTCCTGGTTATCCTTCGTAATATCGGCGTTTTCGTGAAGGCCAAACACTTCTGGTTGAGGCGTCAATGGAAGGCTTTTGATGTATTCTATAGCCCCATTATAGCTAGTATCCTTCGGGACGTGATAAGTCCCGCTTGCCGAGAAAGGGTATAACGCCTTGTTTACTGTCTTTGGGCAGTAAAAAATTGAGAGAATTGATGCCAACAGACGACGATCTTTGTCATCAGTCACACGCCCGCCGTAGTTACATTCTCCGGTGAGGTATATCAAAGCGTCGAAAGGTACCTGAGAGTAGTCGGAAAGGAACATTTGCAGCTGAAGCACACTGATTCGTAGGTCCGACTCGTTGAATTCGTATGGAATGTTCCAACCTAGGGGTCCAAACTTTCTTCGTTCTTGCACCAGAGCATGGAAGAAGCATAAAGCGAATAGAAGGGTATGCCATGCGTGCCAGTTAGGCACAGAGTTGAAAAAATCTTCATCGGAGATAGGGTCGGATGTGTAGGAACGGAGAATGTTCAGTTTTAATCCTTTCGGAGCCTCGTTGGTCATTTTAACACCTAGAATGTAAAGAATACGTAATATTTGCTTATCACTGGGAAATGTGTGCGTACCGTTTTGTAGAATGGATACCGGAAAAGCTTTGCTAGGATAACTGGTCAACCACAGTCTAAAATTTTTGTCTGTCGCCTCTGGAATAATAACTTCGTCACAAATCCTATCCAATTCCCTCATCCAACTCTCCGCTAAATGGCAATTCTGTAAAACCACCCATTGTCCAGTTTCCAACGCCACGTTGATCATATTGGCCGCAATTGGTCCCTGCCCTTGGCCCAAAGAGATAGTCATGAGCTCTGTCTTCGAGATGCCCCTATCCCCGGCAAACTTGACCAAACCTGCCATCGGATCTGATCCCGCCGATAGGACGAAAATCAAGGGAGAAGTACAATTACTGTCTGCATATGACTCCGCTAGATTGAATTGTGGTGGCTCCAGATACGCTTGACCCATTTGCTCTACGATGTACATTTGTACAGCTGGGACGACTTTATCTGGGCGTACACACCGCAAAATGACCAACTTGTGTAAGTTCTTTTGTTGATTCCATGGTGGCGGGAATGGTGTTTCATGTGGGTTTGATGAATCATAGAAGGCTTTCCATTTCCCAATATTGACTATAACATGTTCGTAAAAGCCATTTAGCCTGGAATAAACGCAGAGTTGTTAGGAATTAGAAGGACAAAGTGGAAAATAGTTCTTTACCCATGTAAATTGGACGCTCTCACAATCTCCGACCAGGATTTGTCTGTCAGCCACGATGGGGCTGGGTTTGTATATGGATTGGAAAGCGCCACACCTCCCGTTAAAAGGAAATTCAGGATATCTTCATCTATTTCCCCCTGCAAAAATAAAATAATTACAATAGCTTGTAATTTTTAGATTCGAACTCTAACATACTCTCGATCGCTTGATGCCCACAGTTAGAACAAATGAAAATATAAGCTTATCCTTTTCAAATAAAGATCGACAGATGTTGCGATAAATACTGTTCGTAAAATAGTCATTTAACGACTCAATCCTCTCTGCCAATTCTTCACATTTGGGACTATGGATGATCGCTTGATTGTACAGATTGATAAACCACCCCAAAGAATATTGATACATGGGGTCAATATTGGCCATATCGGAGATACAGAAGAACAGAACCGAAGAATGTTTCGACACTGGCACGTATTCATTCCTCGCATCGTCGATTTCCTTCTCCGTGATGGCAGCGAGTTTTTGTTTCTTTTCAATTTCCGCACTGAGAACTTTACTGCTGGAGAGAATTTTTATTGCAGTTTCATCTTCGAGTATATTGCCCTGCGACGAACTCAACACTTCTAAGATCTTATCTTCGATTTCTTTCAGTTGGCGCTTGTTGTTCGCACTTTCTACGATCATTGTGTTCTTCTTCTCTTCCAAGTTCGGCACGTCCTTGGCAACGACAATGCCCAACAGTTGATCCTGCAGACCTTGTGGTGTAATCATAAAGTTCAGCAAAGTCACTTTAACGGCAATTTCGGGAAGATAATGTGGGTTCCTCAATCTGGTAGTTATATAAAAGCGAAATCTGTGGTTATACTCTAGGACATTATCTCCCAATTTAATCATCCATGCACCCTGGCTTTTGTAAATGTTCTTGACAAGTATGGGATCTAAGGTGGCGTCTAGTTCAGACCCTACGTTTTCTAGCAAGACTGGAAGGCCAAAAGTGATGGCATTTTCAAGAATTCGTACATAGTTCGCATCTGTGAGTTTGATAACTGACAGTCGATTATGCTTTTCCATATTCTTGACCCATTTATTGGCAGGCCCTTGAGGGTCTATCATCAAGGGCCATCTCCTTGCTTGCGTAGCAATGATGCCATTCTCTATGCTGTAGTTATCAACTGGTAGTCCCGCGATGTTCCACGAACGAATCAAAACCGGCTCGCCCATGGTTGAAACTAACGAGAAGGACGCCGAACAGGGGATATTCAAATGTAAGCAGTATTTATTCCATTCCTTCATGAGCTCCACGCGGTAGTTAACCGTAAACGGTCCTAGGTAAGCAATAACCCCAGCTGATAGCAGCACGTCTCCAATAACATTTCCCAACAAAGCGTGTAGCTGAACTGCAGCTTCAGACCATCGATTCTTCTCACCTCCGAGTCCGCCGATTAGTTTTTCCGCCCTGTCAAGCTTTTGCGAGCACAGTTCGATGTTATCCTCCAGTTCCTTCTTCTTCTTAGTTTCCGCAGCGAACTCGTCGTTGAGTGCTTGCAGTTTATCAGTAACTTCTTGCAACTGGGCACGCTTTTTATTCAACGTTTCCATCTGCGCAGCAAGTTCACCTTCGGCTTCTTCTAAGTTGGCCTTCTTCGGCGCAACAATCTTGATGACACGATCATAAATATCCATTGCGCGCACCCACTTGCATAAGCCTTCACACGCCGTAGAGACGTTTTTCACGTAGGCAGGCTCAAACTCTCTGTCTGGAATGTACCTATCACGAATTTTCTTCATAACCTGCGGGGGAATGGCGTCCTTGTTGTAGGTCTTCAAGCTTTCGAGGAATTTCATGTCGCTGAGCAACTTAAGCGACGGTCCCCAATAATCCTCCACCATCATTCCATTCGGGTCTGGCTTCCTGTCAGGTTTCACGCTTTTCATTACGCACACAGCTTCCATCACCAGTTTTACAGCGGACGGTGGGTTTTTCATAGACTTGACCACTGTGATATCTGCAGGTTTTAGGGTGTTCAAGGCATCTAAAGCGGCTTCAAGTGCCGGTATAGCTTCCGCAAGATCGGACTCGCAATCGTCCTTGATCGCCTGGGCGGCGGCGGCTGCCTCATTAGCCAGGGCTTCATCGGCGCCCACGATTTCTCTTTGCTTTTCAACTAGGACCGTGTCCTGTTCTATTTTGATCATTAGTTTTTCAGTCTTCTCGGACGCTATCACCAACTTGGGTTGCAGCGCGTGCAATTCGTCCTGCATTAAGCCGACTTGGCTAGCGGCAAAGTCCAATTTCTCTAACCCAGTTTCATACCGCTGGAATCCCAGAGTGATTTTATCCACTTTGAAGTCGTACATCTTTTTAAACAGGTAAATGAGTTCCAAGTAGGAGGTAGGAGTTATGTACGTTTTACGCTTCTGTTCCAAGAAGAAGGTGTCGGAGGTGGTTTGAATCGTCACATGGAACTGTTTGCAAATTAGCATGCAAGATTCAATATACGACGTTTCTATATTCATCTGGCTTAGATACATGACCGCCACTTTTTCTAAGGCGTCATCGGGCCACTTGGTGAACCAGTCGATGGTACAGCAGTTGATCAACGAGGGAAACATTCTGACTCTAGTCCTGAACGCATCTCCAATGGGGCTCATGCACAGCGCAATGTGAAGATAACATTTGACGCGTGCAATAAAGAAGTTGTACAGAGCTAACGGCGTGCTTTCCATTTTCTTCCCACTATCCCTTATAGCGGTTTGCATCTTTTCCAAAATCTCCGCTTTCTCGTCGGGTTGGTACAAGTTGGGAACGTCTCCTGTATTCAGAACCATGTTGATGTCCTCGGTAAAAGCCTCCGTAAGTATTTGAGTGTCCGAGAAGAGGAACACCACGGGTTTGCCTTCAATGCCCACCATCAATAGCAAATGTTTCAGATCTTCTCTCCATTCGGTCATGTCGTATGTCCTCGACACTTCGATTTCATGAACGCGGTATTCCGCCATAGATGCGGCCAGTTTAACCGCAGAATGTCGCCCGCTCCCTCCAATCCCCACCAGCATCATGTGCCCGTTTTCTTGCTGGAGGATGCGAGAAACTCGCGAGACATGTTCAATAGCGAACTTGAACATTACCAGATTCATTGGAGACTTTGACAGCAGATTATACTCGTTTAGGTAGTAATTTATCTGCTCTGTAAGGACATTTAAATCGGATATTTCATCGTAGTGCTTTTCTTCTGCATCTGGTTCAAGATAGTTGCCGAAGAATAAGTTCCTGACGTGTTCAGAAGTAATTTTATCTTCCTCGTTCTCCAATAAATGTTCCAGCACTTTATCGATATGTTGACGCAGTGAGTTGTAACAAGCATGTTTTACTAATTGGAACAGCAGCTCTCTGAAAATATTGAATAAGAATCGTCATATTTAAAGTAAGATTTGGGAACTTACTTGTCTTCTTCATTGATGAGTCTGTCATTGAAGACTCTATAAGTTTCATGGAGCCAAAGTCGAATGAGCTTATCCGCATCAGTGAGACGACTTGCCGGTACCATCAAGACTCCACCGATCACGCGAGCAAAGTCTCGTAGAGAGAAAGTGTAGTGCGATTTGGCGGGAGTTGGGAGGAACGTCTCAATTGCACCTTTGAATACCTCCATTGTAGCGGACACCGTCATCTTGGTAAGCCGGTTAATGTTTTCATCAAAACCTTGCGAAAAGTGCCAATCCATTATGGTGTTGAAAATCTTAGATAGGGTAGCGTCTTCAAAGGAATCCGTCGAGAGGATGTACATATGTCTCAGAAAGCGTCCTGTTACCATATTTGCACCACCACCTGGTTTGCCCATAGCCGCAACAAACAGCTGGAAAGATACCATTACAATCTTGGATATAAAATGTTATCTGGTTACATACCACGTCAATAAGTTGCAGAATACTGGTGTCCTTATCGAACCAATAACCGTGATCTATCCATTGTCTAAGCAGTTCGACTGGAGGCTGGGCACCCCATTGTTCCTTCTGGGGCATACCTAAATCGTCCACGAACAGGACACACTTTTTACCCATTGCAGGGCCGAAGACACCACGTCTTCGTTTGTCTAGCTTGGACATTATAACCTCTTGTGTCTGTAAATGTTTAACTTTACTTCGTGTCCTAACGTCCTAATGTTAACAAAGTTACGTACCATGACTGAACTCGTCCTCGCACTGAAATTAATCACATTAGCCAGGTATTCATCTTTGGGTAGATTTACCATGTGATCTAAAACGATGGCCGATTTCCCGGTGCCTGTTGGCCCTAACAGCAAGATGGGATATTTAAAAGCCAGACACTTTTCCAGGAAGTACTGCTGACAAACAGACTCGTTTGTCTGAATGATCAATTTAGCCACTTTGGCATCAGCCGGAATTAGTTGAAGCTTCTCAACCATGTCTATCCAGTTGACCCAGGTGCCATTATTCTTCTTATCGTAATACCATTCGAAAACGTTGGAGCGCTCGGGGAAAATTTGCGCCTTTGTGAGTTTAAATGTTTTAGGTTTAGGATTTGATTTGATTTCTCCATTCAATGTCTTTCGATAGAAGACGTCGAATACTCTGCGGCCTTCTGATGTTAGGAGCGCTCCCATTCCCCATGCAACTGCAAAAATGATTATACATTGTATCCAAATCGTACTTATTTGAGTTTCGTTTGTGAGCAAGATTGTGAGTAGACGTGTATAACTCTGCAACAGAACGAAATTATCATTTGCTGAAATGATTAGCGGCTCTAAAACTCACAAAGAAAAGATGATTGACGGAAGTCTCTGTGAACTGTTTACAATTGTGCGTGATTTCGTAGTAACACGGGCCAATGAGCCAAACAGTGAGATCAACAATAATCTCCATCAGTTCTGCATTGACCAACTCCTCTAATGTTCTTTTGTATGATTCCAATAAGGGTTCCCAACCCAATAGTTTAGGTTCCATGTAGATCATACCGCACCGACTTACGGTTGCAGGTGAGGCCTGCTCCAAATCCGCCGGCTCGAATATCAAATTCATCTTGTTCGTCATCTGAATGATCTCTCCGGACATCAAACACAGCTTTTTGTTATCATCTAAGACGGTATTCATGTTTTCAATCCACACGGCGTCGACGGGCCCATCGAACAGAATCCACTTTCTGTCAGTTGATGCAGTGGTAGCATACTCTCTGAACGTGGTAGCCAGAACACCATCTGTCCACTCATGCGACGCAGGATCAAATTGTCCGTATAGTTGGCCCATTGTAATTGCCTTTGGGTTAATTATCCTATATGCGACGCGACTTTCGTGCAGCTTCCCACTCTTTTCGTTTGAAAGAAGTGTGAGTGCATCTGCCAATGACTGAAAAGAATAATATGACACAACAATTGGGAACTACTGGTTGAAGTGGAAATACCTGGTAAGCACATGTTTTGCCACCCATTGGTTCCCCCACAACCATTAAACCATGTCTGACCAAGATCATTTCGTAGATTTGCATAACTTTTTCCACGAAAAATGGAGTTTCCTGTAAATTCTTTTGATCTAGAACTGTGCTGAGACACTTGGTGAGATTCCCTCTGTCAAATTTGGGGAGCTCAACTCCGGGGAACAGGTCAGAATAGATGCCTTCAAACAGAGGAACATCTTGCGCCAAGAATTTGGGCAAATTTACATCGATAATTGCCCGAAGGACGAGTTGGGATTCATCGGAGTTTTGGTACGCCCGTTTCAGAGCACCCGCAGCTAGCAGAACGGATTTTACCGCTCTCATGCCATAATCGTAATGGTTCTGAGATGACAGCTGCTCGGAACATAGTTTATAGGTGTGGACAATTTTCTGAGCTAACGCAGCAGCTGTGATGAATCCATAGGAGTATAAGGATATCTCACCAATCATTCCGTAGTCCGGTACCATCATGGCCACGGTTCTAAAGAGCACCTTCAAGTTGTCAGGTAGTTCCTGTCGCCCGGCATAACCCGGATTCATTGTGATAAACACGCTGCATGTTGGATCTAGAGACAGCTCAGTTCCTTCAAACACGAACTTCTCCAGTTTTGCTCCAACAGCCATTTGGATGCATAGAATTTGTTGTGCGACTACAGACAACACTTCCAGTTCAATTCGATTGAACTCGTCGAAACAAGCCCAGCACCCAGCTTGTGCCAAACCTTTGAAGAACTTTCCCAGTGCTTTATAATCAAGCCCATCGGAACAGTTAAAAACGACGCATTTCTTCGCAACCGCTTTTGCCAAATCTTTCACCGTCTCTGTTTTCCCAGTTCCTGCCGGACCTTCCGGGGCGCCTCCCAGGTTCAGCTTCAATGCACCCATCAAGGTACGATAACAACGATCTGTCAGTGGTGTAGCTACTAAGCGACCAGTGTTGCCTAAATACTCGAAACCGTACGCTACTTCAGTGGTGATCATGCAAACAGATACGTTGTAGTCGAGCCAGTAGTATCGCAACTGCGATATCCACTGGAAGTCTGCTACTGCATCGACCTTGTTATCTCCTAAACTCTTGACAATGTCCCTACCGTGGACATCAATTACAATTAATGCTTCTACGGTGATTTGTGCGCCGGGATCTAGTTTGCCTTGAACAAGTTTCACGGATTGTTCGATTTGCTTGGTACATTCGTTAACGCGTGACTTCAAGGTTTTGTCTACGATCGACTTGGTAACGTCGTGCGTCCAAGTTATGCAGTTGACGCACTGCACCACTTGCCCGGGCCAAGTGAGAATCCAGTCCGGGCGATTATTGCTGCTATATGCTTTCAAGGAATTGGTAATTGTATCTTTCATCGATTGTATCATCAGCGCTTCCACTTGAACGAGCCACTTCTCAACCATACCTTTCGCTTCCTGCGGATGGATATGACCACTGAACGGCACGTATTCCTTCTCTGCACTGATCATCCCGATGATTTCGTCGTTGTCGATAAACTTTAGCAGATTAATACCTTCGAAGCATTTCTTCAGGTGAGGTTGCACCCTAAGAGGATCTTTCGTTTCGGAGAGAATTTCCAACAGTTCGTCGTTAGATAGAAAGAAGAATCTCGGGAAGAATAATCGCTTCTTCTCTAAATAGTTGTTCAGACCCTTCTGGATATCATCAAGTAGTGCATTGTTGTCTTTTAAAATGCTTAGCATGTCCGGGTAGTTTGTAGCTTCAATGACGTGAGGATCATGCAGGGTATGAGATTGGATCGTTTTCCAACTGCGGTCTACCGTTCTAAAGTTCCTAGCTTCAGTAGGCATTTGCCTCATGATATCTTCCGAACTGAAAATCGGCTCGAGGTACATCCAAGTCGCCTGACACTGCAGCCACTGTTCCAAAATATCTTGCATGCCTACTAACTTCGCCTCCCAGGCTACCATATCTTCTTCGAATGGCTTCACATAGGGCGATCCGCGCATTGTCTGCGCTTTCAGAATATGGTCATCAAGGAGTACCTGAATGTCGTCAACCGCCGCCAAAATCGACACGCCAGTCTCGCGATAGGGCACCAGTTCAAAGACAACATCCAACCATTCTTCCTTCATCTTCAGCAGGTTCATCTCCAGGCCATATTCCTTGGTAGCAGCGGAGCTGATTTCTTCCAACTGTGGAATGTAATCGAACATACCAGCATCTATCATATCGCTCAGGGAAGTCTCAGGGGACAGAGGTAGATCGACACCCATAACTGATCTGATCTGTTCCCAGTGTCGAGCTTGCATACCCTTGTTACAGATGGTCTCTAAAACAGGCATCAGTGATCGGAACTTTTCCACTTTAACCCTGACAATTTCAGCGACTCTTCTTGCGCCAGCATTCTCATGCAAAGTTTTCCCGAGTTTATACAAAATGCGCCACATTTCTTCAATTTCCTCGCCGATTGCCTCCGCATCCAGATCAGCGAATGGCCCATAGTACCAAATTTCGTATTTTTCGTGAAATCCGAGTACGGTATGCCAGAGTTTGTCAAATGGCTCGATGCTAGCAATCATTGTGTAGAGCAGCGAGAATGGCGAAATCTCAAAGTCTAGCAGAGCTTCCTCAGAGTTAATTTCTTGAGCTTCTGCCTTGTCGTTGTTCAACTTCTGGACAATCTTTTCGACAGCGTCCGTATTCTCTAACATCTCTTCCATGGTGAGCATGGCGGGATCCTTCTTCTTGAAGCTACTAACAAGCTTTTCGTGCAGCCGCAGCTTACTATCAAAGTGTTGACGTTTCAGCCTGAGCATTGCTTCCGCTTGTTCGCGTTTCATATTCAATCTTTGTAGAGCCAACTCTATAACATTTTCCATGTCTTTGGGCCAAACGAACACCCGCACATTGAGCTGTATGTCTTCCTTGCGCAAATGAGCATACTGCATGAGGAAACTTATGTTCTCGGAAGTCTGTCGAATCTTTTCTCGAATGTTAAACATGGTCACATCGCGACAGTCAATAACGTAGTTCATGAGCGCGACAAGCTCCGCGACAGTTTCGGGCGTCTCGGAAACTTTCTGAGACATTTCATCAAAGAGGTCGCAAATTGCACGATTGTGTGCGTGGCTTTTCTCAACGAAATAGTCGACAATTTTCATCCGCAGACCGTCTATGATTTTGTACAGAGTATCATTCAGTTCGCCGCATTCCAAGCTGACAAGATTAAGCGGTATCGATCTGCGTAAAAATATGAATTCCTGCTTCATCGCGTCGTATTTTTCAATTTTCTTACCAAAGTCTTTCAGATACGGAAACGGTTCTTGGTGAAAGAAATCAATCAAGCTCCTTTCTGCTTCCCCATTAAGGATGTAACAATACTCGTCGTACAGTTTGAGATATTCGTCGCAACCGTTTGTGTTTGGTGCGAAGCAGTTCTCAACTTCCGCGAAAATATCAATGATCTCCGGTTCGTCCCTAGAGACAAAATTGAGATATAACGGCGGTTCGTCGTCCAGTTCTGGGAACAAAGTCATTTCCACTCTGCAGATCATCATATTGACGTCCATGACTTTATTCAAAAATTCAATTAAGATGTTTTGCACTTCCACCATAGGCGGTTGGAGCTTAATTTCGCAGGAACCTTTTGCAACTTTCGCGGTAACTTGCACCAACGGAATGTTAGTCAGTGCCAGATCTTCGTAGTGAGCGCCAAACGCATTTCCACCTCGAAATCTGTTCACGAACTCTAAGACATGCTCCAGACTTTTCATCACTAGTTCTCTGAACATTAGTGTCATCAAAGTGGCAACGCAATCGAAAAATCTGCTGACTAGAACGCTGCTTTCGTAGTTGTTCTTCGGAGGAATGTTTCTCCACTCTGACATATACTCAACGAAAAGATCCGCACAGTCAGCCATGAAATCCTTCTCGATTAATCTTCGACTGTTATTTGCCAGTTCCGTTGCTCTCTGTTGCAGAGCTTTCGCGTCCAGGGGTAAAATCAGGTAGGTCTCGATTTCGGAGAATGGAAGGATGTACATGTCGCGATACTTCTCAAACCAAATCTTTCGAATGCCGATCAGGATGGGATTGCCACAAAAGTAGTGACGTTCCATGTATTGCTTTGAATAATTGTACGAGGTGTGATGAGGTACAGGCGCCCTAATAACCAGCGATGGATAATCAGCGGGCTTTGACTTGATATTCAGCCGTTCTTGTTCGTAGGGATCAAGCAGGGCGTAATTCAACAAGAATTTCCGCAATGCAAAGTAATAATGAGATACAATTTCCGCCGGATACCCAGACATTATTTCGTCGTAGGCTTCCAATTCGGAGTATTTATCAGGAATTAATTGGGTTGCATTCTCAAGGTAGCTATAATCATAGGGTTCAATGTCATCATCAGATATGCCCTGAAGGAAAATAATAATAATTAAGCGCTTTGCAGGCAAACAACCGATGATATCTTACAGTGGTCAAATAATATTCGATTCGAACCAAATCTGCTTCCCTGACAGGCTTCCTCATTTCGCTTTCCGCAAACCACACCAGGAGATACTTCTGTTTGTCGATGTCCACCGGCAACACGGCTTGGAGATATTTGTATGCCCTACAAGACAAGAGATTCTCAATGTGCAACATCTCAATATGTAATCATTTCGAAGGTATCATTACTTTCTAGACACATGTGGTGGAATTTTCGATTTATCTTTTTTACGCAGCTGGCGTCGCTGCCGGTGTGTTCGCTTAAAATACTCCCCACTGGTTAAATCGTGTAAAGGTACGATTCCAGGGAAGATATTTTTCTGCCGTTCGATTTCTTTCTTCTTCTCCGCTTCTATTTCGAAATCAGCGGCGGTTTTAGTCCGCGGTTCTTTGACGGTACCATCTTCATTCATGTACCAGCTCCTTTTCACGTGTTTTCGAGGTGGCATGTCGTGAATATTCAAGGCTTGAGCGCTGGGAGTGTAGCATGCTCCTGTTCGATTGCCATCCGGTTATGAACTATTCGAAATAACTGATAGGGAGAGTAAATACTTGCCGATTACTTCCGAGGGACGGTAGAAGTTGAAGGTGTCCTTGAAGAGCATGCCCTTCATGTGGGCATCCTCGCAGAAAAGCGGCGGAAACTCTAGAGATTCATAACTCCTCTTTATCAGAAACGAAGGTGGCGTTTCCCCGTAAGGAGCAACCCATGGTAAATACGGAGGACGAGGTGCGGCCTTCCTGCCGAACTTATCGCACACTGGTAAAGGTAAACCCATTGTAAAACAAAGTACGCATCAAATGTGTTACGTTGAACGTCACTGTAAGCAAAACGTTACAAGACTGAGCGGACTGAACTAAATGCAAAGGGTTTCAATGTGTTTAGGTTGCCATGGCGACTGATAATAATCGGTATCTAGGAAACATCAATGTTTTATTGACCCAATAAACACGTGTTACATTCAGATTCATTGAACGAATAAATAAGTTATAATAAATATTTTAATACTTGATAGACTTGATAGACTGGTAATAAATAATACTTTATAATACTTTAACATTTCATTGATGTTTTAACTTGTTCTGATCGGGCCATTGTTCGATGGAAGACATGGAAGTAGAATCATCTGCTCGGACAGGAATTACAGTTTCCTGGTTCCTTTGGAATTCGGTTTGATTTTGTTGTTGCCTGTATTGCGGAGATTCGGGCAACGACTCGGGTATTTCAGCACTTTTGAGCTCTAAAATGAACATATAAGTCTCCTGAAACATGTCATTTTTTACAAGAAACACTTACGACTTTCAACAATTCGACATTGTTTAATCAGAAACTCTTTATCTTTCGATTCTTGGACGATCATTTCCCTCAACAGCGACACCATTTTCTCTTGCGCCAACGCCCGTTCTCGCAGATAATAAATGAAACCCCTGCGAATACAGAAAAATCATAAAAATGCACAATTTACAATTTTATCGCAAATGCCGCACATCATTACTATTATGACCAGTGCAACCACACCAGGTTTCAGCAGATATGCCAAAACTTGCCACACCATCACGCCTCGTTCCATTCTCAAGATTTCGTCCTTAAGGAAGTCGTAGATGTACTTTTTCCTGGTACTCCCGAACGGCCCACATTTTGAAGCATACACACTAAAGCAAACGCATTTGATGGTATATTCAAATGTGTAATTAAATTAGATACGTACAAAGCCATGATACACCCCAATCCGCACATGGTGATCACTGCGCTGAGGAAGGTAATGACAAGAAACCAAGTGTGGGTGTTGGTGGCTCGCCAGAACTTCGTCGTGGGCTTCGACAACCGTATCTCGATAACCGTCGAAAAATACCACATAACTAAATATTTCGCAACAATCACAGCTCCCAGCAGGGGCGCAAACAACAATCCCAACCAAAACAACGCCTGGTTGTAGATTAGATGGACCGTATGTTCCGCTATTTCGAATTCGTTGCCCTCGATCTTCGAATGAGTGAATCTAGACATAAAATTGCACATTGGTGATGTAGCGTAACGACAATTGATTGACTACACGTACACTGCCCAAGTGCATTGCAAGACTTTCTTGCAAATGAAGAAGCCAATCGAAAACACGAACTCAACAATTAACAATCGGTACATTTCCTGTCCCAGTTTCGTTTCCCAACAGCCAGACTAAAATAATGAATGGTTTAGTATCAAATCTTAATTGCAGTTGACATTAAACGACTTCTTACGATTTTATGCGCTTGAAAGAGCCAAAATCCGACGACGATTCCAATAATCGCCGCGTGCAGAACCAGCGTGCGGAGCAAAGTGATTTTGAACCTTTTCCGCGGATTGTCGTAGTCCTCGTAGCGCGATATAAAGGAAAACATCACGGGGACCAAGTAAATGACGGCGTTGATAATAATTGCTGTGAAAATGCCGTCCCATTCGCTGTTATTATCAACCCAGTGGACTTCGAGCATGAGCCAGATTGCGTAGCCGATCGCTCCGACTACTCCCAGAAATAATAAATGCGTAGTCAATCTCAACATGAACGTGAAAAACGTCGACTTGCAGCTGGATTTCCGTTCGGATCGTAGCTCCTTCTCCAGTAACTCCTTGACAATGACAAAAAATGAGGGCATTTATAGTTTCTTATCGTTCATTTTTGATTAAAGATACCTTAAATTCATGAAAAATCGCTGAAGATTTCAATTTCGCTGCTCGTTCGGTAGCAATGCCGAAATCCCAGGTGCAGAAAACTTTGTGGGCGAAAACATTCTTCAGGCCACCTTTTGTTTCAATGAAGTTGATTCTGTAGGACCTCATCATGCTGAAATGCATCCGTTCGATTAATTGCAATCGTATCATTTTGCTAATCTGGAGTGTAAAGTGTTTAGACATACCTGACGGCCAAAACTGCCAAAAGAAATACATAAACGACAATCATCGTGTAGAAATAAGCCCGCGGCATGGAATAAGAGAGATTGTTAGCGACTTGGATTGTATAGTTATGGTAATAACCGTAAAACAAAACGGACGACTCTAAATAGCCCTTGAAATTACAGAATAATCATAAAAACGTTTGTAAAATGAGTTTGTAAATGTGAATGCTCGTAGATTTCGACTTACTTGACCAGTGAAAAGATCAAGCACATCGAAACGTTGAGGATTCCGATGTCCCACGCTCACGGACTGGATGATTTCTGGCAAGGCAATGAAGAGGAAGCACAGGATGAACGTAACGCAGTTTAGGCGAAACAAATGTCGAAAGAATCGGAAATAGATGGCAGTCGCCGAGCCGAATTCCCCTTCGATTTTCTTCATTGTCCCATTCCAGAACTCCGTGGTATGGAAAAAGTCCTGGAATCTTGTTATGCACTGCAGACAAATCCGGACATTAGTCCGTATTCTCACGTCATGCCTCATACGCCGCAATAAAAACCTTCTTGGATGATAAACTCAGTTGGAATTTGATCTGCTTCCACAATGAGATCTTCTTAGCCTTGACATTTCGAAAGAGCAACTTTTCCTTGACTAGCTTCTTCATGGTGAGACTCTGCGGCATGTTCCTTAGCGTGTCCTGCCGGAAATCCATCCCAGCCACGATGCCTTCCCCTAGAAGACATTCCTCCTTCTTCACAATCTTCTCCACTATGGCATCGACATGCTCTGGGGTAGCTTCTCGATTGGCACCTAAAATCAAAGTGCTGTAAACGTTGGGGCATAGAAATGAGGAGCGGCGAAATGAAGACTTACAAACCGTATAATTCCAGTCATTGTACGACGCCCCCGAACGGAGCGTCTTGCTGGTGGCGTTTCTGTGCATGGAGAGTCTTCGAGGCCTGATGTGGCTGTAATCGCCTTCGATGAGCGAGGTGTGAACACCATCTGGCGAATTTGAATGCCCCTGCTCCATTTTTGCGTGTACTTTCAGCGAGTCGCGGAATACGTCGGGATTTTCATTGTTATCGGCGAGTTTTATTCGAAATAATTTAGATAAGCGGGGTAATTTCACTCCATTTCCGATGCTGCGGCTAGGTTATCGCGCTCGCGAGACACGAAACGCAATAACAACTGACAATTGCGGTAATCGCACCCAACAGTAAATGTGGAAATTGACTAATATATGACATGTAATTTAATAATTACAACGGGCTCAATATCGAAATACAGCCGTGGGGGTTTTGCTTAATTCGTGTTAATTGGGCAAACGTTTTAAGAACTTTGTTCCCTTCTTATAATTAGTGTTTGAAACTTGCGCAACTTTTACGCATTTTTTACGCAAAATTGACTATTTTTTGCTGCTGATGATTAGACAATAATTATTTAATACTAGCACGCTACATTGTGAAGTATCGGTTAGAAATTCAAATGTAGAACAATATTCGAACAGTTTGCAACAACAAATAGACTCGGTTGGGCGTTTGTTGCGCAAAGCATGCGTCAGTTCAATTAATTACGGAAAATAGGCATCGCTGATAAGCGTGCGCGATAACGCTTATTGAAGAAAAGTTTCTAGGACGAAATGAATGTCATTATCGGTAATGTGACGGGCCGCCGCGGAGATCGCGAGGCGGGGAGGCAGCGGGGCAACGCGAATTGTTGCAATGCTACAACAATTGGCGCAGCGGTCGTCGGCGCGGCTGTAAACAAACGCGAAGTTTACGTTTGGCGAAGGCGATGCGTGGCCAGCCCGTGCGGCGGGCCGCGGAGTCGGAATGTTTGTTTTGCCGCTCCCCACTCTCGCAGACGTAGAGGGCACTCGAGTCGAGGGGGGCTCCACTCGCGGCGCGGCGCGTTCAGTTCACGTCCGCGTCGTCGGCGCTCTCCCACGTTCGCTCGCTCCTCACGTGCTCGCGAGCCCGCATCCGCCGCGCTGCGGGTGTTATGAAATCAGCCGAAATCCGCGCATCGGACGCAGGTGCCACCCACGCCAACCGCCGCGCGTCGCACCACGGCGAGCGCGATCGTGCGTGCTGCAGGCCGGCCGCCGCTCCTCCTCGCCGCAGCTCCTCCGACAGCGCGCCGCGGGCGTGTGTGCGTGCGCGAGTGTCGCAGGCGTCCCGTGCGGCCGTCCCGTGCGCGTGCAGTGTGTGCAGCCGCGGTGGACGCTCGCTAACGATCGCGGCCGTCTCCTCCGTGCGTCCCGTGCGTCCGTTGTTCGTCGGCGGCGCGTGAGCGGCGGCACCGATGGCCTACTCGCACACGGCGGAGAGCGACGCCTGGGCGCTGCTGGCGCTCAAGTCGGCGCCGGCGAGCCCCTCGAAGGTGCAGTGGAGCCCCGAGGAGAAGGGCGCGCCGATCGCGCGCCTCGAGGGCCGCGAGTTCGAGTACATGGTGCGCCAGCACAGGATCACCATCGGGCGCAACAGCAGCCGCGGCGACGTCGACGTGAACATGGGCCACTCGAGCTTCATCTCGCGCAAGCACCTGGAGGTCTTCTTCGAGCACCCGTTCTTCTACATGATGTGCAACGGCAAGAACGGCGTCTTCGTCGACGGCGTGTTCCAGCGCAAGGGCGCCCCGTCGATCCAGCTGCCTCGGTCGTGAGTATCCAATTGGACGGCGGCGTGCACGTGCGCCCGCGAGGTTATTCCGCGCGGCATGGCCTCCGCGTCTCCTATTTGTGTCAGGTGTTCGCCTGCGCCGCTTTTTATAAACAACGCAGCGCGCCCGTCGCCGTGCGCGCCGCGAGATTTCGCGTGCGCGCCGTGCGCGAACATGTGCGCGCCGCGCCGCTTCCGCCCGCCGCGGCGTTCGTTTGTTATTTTTGCGTTTGTTTTGTTGATGGCAGCGTTTATAAATACGCCGCGTCGGGCGTCGGTGCGCGTCGCGAGCATGTGCGCACCTAACCTCAACGTGGCGGCGGTCGGCGAGCGCCTCGCGCTCGTTACATAAACACGGAGCCGCTCGGCGACGCGAAGCCGACGCACCAAAACATTGCGCGCCGCCAGCAGCGCTGGTGCCGGTGAAATTTCGCAAAGCCATGGCCGCCATGGCCACGTGACGGCGGCGCCCGCGATTGTTGCAACAACTGCGCGCGCCGCAGGACGCGCTCTCCTGCCGAGGCTCCTGCGCCATGACGAACGAAAATGTTTGTTTACATCGAGCGCCCGTCGCCGCGCGCGGCGTGTTGTTATTGATTGTTGTTCGTGCGCGAGGCGAGTGCCTCCGCCGTCCACGTGTTCCGCACGCACTCGCGGCGGTTTCCATGCGAAAACGCTCGAGATCGATCGGATCGCTCGGCCTTTAATGTCGAATCGATTCTCGAAGTTGTTTTCATCGGCGCGCAATTCCGCACGCATTAGTCAGTGGCTGTTTACGACGAAACGAGTAAACAAAAGGCCGCCACGAAATGCCGCAATCACCGTCGAATTTCGTGCGCTCTTCTATTGCGCGCTCCCATGCGCCGCTTGTCAAGCGAGCTCCTTCTTTCGCGCGTCGCCCTCTCGCCGCCCATTCGAGCGCCCGCTTCGATCGGATCGATTTGCATTGGCTGCATTTCCCGCGTGGCGTTCACACGCGCGCCGAGGAGCCTTTATCGATCTCTCGACGCCTTACCGCGCCGATAATGCGCGTGTTCCGCGCTCTATCGAAAACAGCAGCGCAATAACAACATCAAAACACGAGTCGTCGTCGACCAAAACAACTGCGCTCGCGCGCGGCAAACATTCAACACGACAGGCCCGTAACCAAAGCACGCGGCAATAGAAAAATGCGCGGACGCGCAGACGACGCCGGCGTTGGGGATCGTCGGGGAAATTGAGCGATGGTCGCTCGGCGCTAATCCGGGCTTCGCTTCACGCCTGGAAAATCAAGGAAAACCGTACGTACGTACGTACGCTCGGAACCCCATCGGGAGCACCTGTTGCGTGCCGCTGTGTGTCCCATGCACACAGGGAATCAATGTCTTGCCTCGACTGACGCTTCGAGGGCAACTCTGCGCTCCGGCTATTGATTCGATTCGCGTTCGGGGTCGCGCGGACTAACTTCATACATACTCGATTCTATTTTCGTATTCAAATCGACAAGAAAACGCCGCGCTCCGTCTTCCCTTTGTGTTCGTTCGGCCTCACCTATCTTGGGAAAACAGCGCGATCTTCCTACCAAGTCTGTAAATTCGCGCCCGAGATTGTTTCTTTAGTTTCGCTCGTCTCTCGTTGCATGAATCATTCGAAAACGAACGGAGAGTTTTCCACACAATCCGCCAGAAAAGTGTGATTCATTTCAATCAATGATTAGCCCGATGAACAATGACCGACCGTGAGCAATGAAACCGTAATCGGTTGTTTTCCCTGCTGTAAGACGAAGCGGCGATCGTTCGCTCGGATATTTGAAAACATTTGGGAATAATCGGGTGGTTAGTTGCGCGCGCGAGCGGACGAGGCGGACGGGCGATTAAACAAATCGTCGCCGCGAGTGGTGGCGAATCGCGCGACTTGAATCAAAACAGGCGCGCGCGCGCGATAAGCACTTATTCGCGTTTATTTATATAGAAAATTCCGCGTTTCGAGGTCGAAAATAGAACGCGCCCGCTCGCGACGATGTTTTCGAAACAACCCGACCCGAGCGCAGCGGCGACGACTTCGGCGGCCGCGTTGGCTTTCGGCGCCGGTTAGCTTTGGTTTTCTCTCCACGCGCCCGCGTACCCCTTTTGTTGTTGGTACGCCGCGGCACGCGGAAAACCATAAATCGCGTCGAATAAACTCCTCCGACACGCCGGCATTGATTCCAGTCCGGCTCGGGCGTTTCGTGCGTCGCTCGCGAGACGCCGAAATGTTTACAAGTTCGCGACGCTCGCGCGCGCGCAATATCGATTCGCGTCTCTTTCGCGCCCGCGATAATTTCGCACGGCGGCGCGCTTGTTTACAGCGAAACCTCTCCGTGCTAACAACGGCGGCTAACAACATTTTCGCGGAACGCGGCGCGCGCGCGCGCTCGCTGCGCAATGCACACGACGCGAATCGCGACCATTAAAATATCGAATTGCACCTCTCCGCGCAACGCGACGCCGCTAATCGCACTGCTAAACTGATTAATTCCTCGTTATCGCCGAACATTAGTCGAGAATTTTAATTGCGCGCAGCGTCCGATTTCGCGACGCTGCACTTGCACTCGGAATTGTTAATGAGCGCACAAAGGAATGAATGAGTGCCGACCCGAGGAACCGGTTCGCGCGATGTTTTTTTGCTGCGTGTTTGTTTGTTCTTGCGATTAGATAAAAACAGGAGAGGATGTAAACATTATTGTAATGTCGACGCTTCATTGAATCAGCACTACGGGCGGTTCGTCATCGCCTCGTGGATCATGAATTTCAACAAGTGCGCCGTGTGTCGAAAGCGCTTCGAGAATCGTTCAATCCTGCTCGAATAGTTTTTGCTAATTATAGCGCACGTCGCGTAATTATGAAGTAATGTCTAGAGCGTGTGCTGGGTGTTTGTTTACAATAGCGCCGATCGAACTGGTTTTTGTCAACATTTCGGAAATGCCGAGCGTCTGGCCAAGTTTGAATAAGTTGAAAATGTTCGCGTTTTGCATCTATATCGCACATGCATTTGGCGGTTTTGAGCGAAGCGAAGAACGCGTCTATAGAATGTGCCGAAGAAGTTTCGCAAACGTCGAGATTTCCTTGAAACATTGTTCAAATTCTTTTAAAGGTATTACGCGCAATCGAAACGGAATTCAATGATTGCACGTATTTCGCATGGCATAATAGCAATAATATAAATAACGCATTAAGTGACCTTCGGGTATCGTCGTCGGCCACTTCAATATTCAACCGCGCGACACCGACCGCTCTGTATGCAAACAACAAGGTCCGTGTGTTGGTAAAAGTAAAAATAAAAACTGGTGTTACGGACACGCGCGGTGCGTGCGCGAGTAAAGTGCGAGCGCGATTACACGCGCGCGCGCTCATAACTCGCGAATCGATATTAATTAATATGTGCTAATGGCGACCGGTGCAGTCGCAAAATGTGCGACGCCGACGAAAAAACGCGCGCTGTCTTTCCAACGTCGCAGGAAGGTGCGCTGCGCCACGCGCGAGCGCGACTGTTTACGTTGCGCGCTATTCTCGAACAACGCCGTGCGTCAAACGATAATAACGATAACGAACGCGATTTATATCGCCCGCCTCATTAATTAAGGTGCGATTAGACTATGGCGGCCGAATTTGTAGGAGAGCGTCACGTTTTCGTGCGTCCGCTTTCCGCGACGTTCGCATTGTCAGAGGCAGAAATGTCGCGTTGCGGCGTCGACGCGATCGCGATGCCTTTCGTGCGCTACTCTGCGTCATTCGAATCGATTTAATAACGATTGCGTCCTGCATCTGTTTTCGTTTTCGCACCGCGCAATGTGGGCGCGTTTTACTAATGCGCTCGACGCTTCGCCTTCCAGATGCACGTTCAGGTTCCCAAGTACAAACATTCGGCTGCAATTCAACTCGCTGGTGGACGAGTCGAGCGAGCCGCCGCCGAAGGTGCGCGAGGTGTCGCCGGTGCGGATGCGAGACCGCTCCGGCGGGGGCTACCCGCTGCCGCCGCTGAGGATCAACATACCCGCCGACAACGACACCTACGGCAGCCCGTTCCCCTCGCCGACGGGCACCATCAGCGCGGCGAACAGCTGTCCCGCTAGTCCCAGAGGCGGCCACGGGCGCCGGAACATCTCCGCCGACCTGAATCTGGTGGCGCACTACGCCGCGCGGGTGGTGCAACCGGAGGACGTGCATCACGCGTCCGTCAATCACAGTCCCGACTATAGCCAGCCGACGCCGAACGGCAATTCGGTGAGTGCCTCGCTCTCTGCGAGAACGACGCGTTGCTAATCGAGTCTTGCCTCTCTTGCAGCTGCCGCATAAGGAGAGTTACGGCGGCGGGGGCGGTAGCGGCTCGAATAAAGACGACGCCAAGCCGCCCTATTCGTATGCACAGTTGATAGTACAAGCCATCGCGAGCGCGCCCGACAAGCAGCTCACGCTCTCTGGCATTTATAGCTACATCACGAAGCACTACCCTTACTATCGTACCGCCGACAAGGGATGGCAGAACTCCATCCGTCACAACCTTAGCCTCAATCGATACTTCATAAAGGTACCTCGAAGTCAGGAAGAGCCGGGCAAGGGGAGCTTCTGGCGGATAGATCCGCAATCGGAGACGAAACTCATCGAACAAGCATTTAGGCGGCGGCGGCAACGAGGGGTGCCCTGTTTCCGGGCGCCGTTTGGGCTGAGTTCAAGGTGAGCCGGATCGATCAATCGAAGCGGGGCGCGCGATTCCGACAAGCTGAAATAACTCGTGTTTCAGGAGCGCGCCAGCGTCGCCCAGCCACGTTAACATGTCCGGTCTCATGACCCCGGAGGGATTGTCGCGCGAGGGCTCCCCCACGCCGGAGCACATGATCGAGGTGAGCCAGTCGGCGCCGGGCAGTCCCGGCACGACGTCCTACGGCGGCGGCGGTTCGGTTATAGGCCATCAGCAGATGAGCGCCCTGGTGGGCGCGACCAAGACGCGGTTGCTCATGTCGCAGCGCGCCGAACTGCAGGATCACGTGCAACTACAGCAGCAGCAACAACAAAGTTCTTCGCAGATACAGTCTGCCAACGGGCAGGAATATCGTGAGGGTATCTGTCTTCGCGCGCAATGTTAAAACGTTGCCTTAATGTGCTTTGTTTTTCTTTTAGAAAAATACTTAATACCTGTCGCTAATTATATCGAAGAACGATCGTTGTCACCTTCGGCTACGTTTTCCCCTCAGCCTGTAATCGTTCAAACTTCAAATTATGCACCCTACAAGTAAGACTACTATTATTAACTTAAACAATAGTTTATGCTGTAGTTCTGTTCGGTTTTTGGGAGTGTTTTTTGTGTGTAAGTGTAATTTCTCTTCGCTGTCGTATTAAGCGACTGACTATCATGCATGCGTTCAATTTGATTCACTTAAACTTTATTTTAAAGGTTACGAAGCTCAGATGCGATTAATAATGCACGTAAAAAGTCAAGAAAATCGAGATATTGGTGTTATTGATGGACAGAACGAAACAGAAGGCGTTTGTAACTTGATACGTTGTTGTTTGTCGCGTGGGACGGGCGCTAATGCGTTGTGGATTGTTTGTGGTTTGCAGTCCGGGAGAGCTGAAACGCCACCTGGAGGAAGTGGTGGAGAGCCCCGCCGACAGCCCGACGAACATTGTGGAGGCGCCGGACAGCAGTCTGGAGCCGGAGATAAAGCGACCGCGTCCGGATCAGCCGCCCTACGACACCGAATAACTACACAAATAAACATCGGTCGCCATCTAGCGTTTTGCGCGCGGCTGCTGAGCTTTTATTGCGCGAGTCGGCTGACAGCGCGGCGCATAAAACACTTGTCAGTAAGAGGAAGGATATTTGACTCAGTCTTAAGTTTTAGTGCATTGACCAATTCAAATACTTAACAAAAATCGGAAACCTCACGGAGCGCGAGGCTCGGCCACATAACAAGCAACAATTCCAGATCACATTTAAATTATTTATTTATTTTGTTAAAACACACGGATACGATGAAGGCGGCTCTCGCGTCGTCCTATATAAAATAGTTTGGTTGTTATTTATTAATCTTTCGATTATTTGTTATGTAGTTAAATATCTTTATTATTGCCGTGGTTCGGAGGTCAGCGCTGTTTGCGCACGAAATCTTGCAGGTCGGTTCCTTGATTAGCACTGAGCGCGCGAGGATCTCGCCGACACGCTCCCATCGCGTACCATCCAAATTGTCCCGTGCGGCGACCACCGGCGACGAGCGGTATTGTTTTATTATTGTAAGCCGCTCGTCGCACGCGCTCGTCGAAATTGGAAAATGAACTGACACGTTGTTGTTGTTTGTTGCATGCTGGTCGACCGCTTGATTTGGAAAACGAGTCGTATTGGTGTCGCATTCGTAATTGCGATTGCGATCGCTGGCAGGACCGAACAACGTTGCGCTTCGAAAAAGATTTGACGCCAACTTGCTTCTTTGCGAAATTTCGAAGAGATCGAGGCTCGAGTGGCCGACGGGTTTGCTGGTTTTACTTAACTCTTCGCCACGCGAGTCGCCGACCGGCTTCCGACCGAGGAGACGCGGAGCGGGCGGCGCTCAGTTTTCCTTTATTTGATTTGACGAATATTCAGTTAGTTGTTTATCGGACGCGTTTGGGCCGAATGCGATATGGATTTAGTTTTTTTTTTGTTCATTTTTTGCGTACGCCTTCGTTCCGCATGAAAGCGAGGGCGAGTAGTAGCTATTGCATTTGCGATTACGAATGTGCAATATGATGGTATCTTTATACATTTACTATATGGTTTTGCGTCACTGGCTGCGCCTCTTCTGTTTTATTTAAAATTAACGCTTTAATTTTATTTAAAGAAAAAAAAACACTTTTGACTCTATTAATTCTATATTGGGCATCCGCGTTCGCGCGTGCCGGGCAGTAGTTTTTCAGCGCGCTAAAGGAATAGCCGCGGATATTTTTTATTTCCTTTGTAATCGTTCCGAGTCGCAACTATCCAATTAATTAATTAATGAGACACTTCTCTGTGTTAGATCGAATCTGCAGTCTTACTGATATCTACTTTGCTATTGACTAAAACAAATACTTAGAATAAGAGCTCTACTATACCAGCTAAAGATAGCGAGACGAAGCAAAATCGGAGAAATTAGCCAATGAGAAGCCATTCGTTAATGCATTGAGGATAACGATACGTTATAATTTTGCGACGATGCGGAATCACTTTCGAGAGACGACACCAGGGAGTAGTGTTACTGAATTTGATGTAAATTTAAACCGGTCCGTTCGCCGATAAGCGCGAACGGACACAATAATGATAAATCTGAGGGGCAGATGAGAAATGTTGTATTATTAAGCGAACTAAATAAAATTTAATGTAAAGAACCTGCGAGGACCTCGTCGGATGCTCACTGTCGTCCCCGCGACGAAGAAAGGTGCGCACTTACGGAGAAAAACAACCATTCAACTCTCTGATTACATTTAATGAATTCCAGTGTCATCAACAGCAGTAATAAAATTATTTACATAAAAAAAAACGTGTAAAATCTTGCTTCAAACGTGAACGTGTTGACAGCGTTACGAAACTACAATAAATAAGCTCGAGAATTAACTAGCGGTAACTAAAAATGCTCTGTATCGACGTAAAACTCTGAATTCAATCGATGGCACACTAACCATGATTTGACTAATGCAATCACAAGCGATTAAGTATAGTGATCATTTCCAAATCATTGCAAACAGCAGCAGCAAGTTAAGTACGATGTTGGCGCGGAATGCGCCCGAGGCCGACTCGCCGGTCGAGCCGGCGATCTCGTTGGAGCTCTTGTCCTTCATCTTCGGCGGGATGACGAGCTTGGCGTCGCACGCCGTGCCGCGAATGGCGTCCGCCACCGTCGCGGTGAGAATACGGAAATTGACGTCCTTGACGTCAAGGCGCGAGTACATGAACGTGCTCAGTCGATCGGACAGCACCCAAAGGTTGCCTTTCGCGTCGACCTTGATGTCGTTCGGGAAAACCATGCTGACATTACTCATAAAGACGCGGCCTTGGGACTGCATGGTGTACGACGGATTCGTCGTCTTCCAGCATGCGATGGCGTTCAAGTTGAGCAGAGCGTAGAAAAGGACGCCGGTGTTCTTGTCCAGGAAAGAGACGCTGCTCTGCGCGTTCGGACCGCGGCTGCCCAGCAGCTTGAACTGATGGAAGTTCTCCTTCGCCAGGTCCTCCTCTCTCAGGTACTTGGTGTTGACGGAAAACTCGTTGGTGCTGCACATGGGATGGAAATACAAGGTGCTGAAGCCGTCCTGTCCCGGCGCGGAGAGCCCGAGGCCGAAGAGAGCGTCGGTCCACTGGAAGGGAATGCCGGAGACGTTGAACTCTCCCGCGGTCGGGTCCATGTTGAAGTAGTTGTGGACGATGCGCCAGGACGTCTGCCGCTTCCACGAATAAACGATCAATCCGGCCGCCCCCAAATCGCCCAGGTACGCGTAGGTGTCGTCGCAACTGTTGTCCTCGACGGCGATATTCGCCAGGAAGCTCTCGTCCTTTACTTGGCCCTTGGGGATCTGGTACCTCCGCAACAGGGCGTCGTTGTGCAGGTCGTAGACGAGCAGGGACACGGCGGAGTAGGACTTGGTGTCGCCGAGGAGGTCGGCGACGCCCGTGTCCAGCACCCAGAGACGGCCGCATTGATCGGCGCGGATGCGGAACGGCGAGACGATTTCTGGCGGGTCGCTGCCTTGGCTGGCGGGTAACTTGTGAGCTTCCCAGTTGGGATACGGGTTTAACTTGGGGCTGTCCATTGGATCTGAAAGTGAATCAGCACATTGTTATTCTCCGTGTCCATTGGTATGACGCAAGTGCGTAGTCGGTCAATGGTAGATTGTCGGGACACGCTTTTAAAGTACTTAATGTCGAATGATTCATGCGGTTACGATTAGCGTCGACTGCTAATCTAAAATTCAGCATAGGTGCCCGCGCGTGGATAAGCTCCGAATGGGGGCCTGTGGTTCACCACGATTTTCGAGTGCGTTCGCACGTAATCGTGGCAAGTGGTGAGCAATCGTGTCGAAATATTATGTATTACGCTTTCGCGATACGCGCAGATCGGTATCACAAGCGTTGGAATACAATTGCAGGGTTTTTTGCTCGTATTTTTAGCAAATCTGTGGAAACTTCCCCAGATCTCGTAGATGCGTGCTAGATACGGGTGCAATTTATAGATTCGCAATCGCGTGTTCACATGTTTTCGGATAATCCGTCTAGGCGCAAGCCGAGATAGCGAGTCGCTATCTATCTGTCCTGATGTTGGGCACTCGAATGGCACGTCCGTATCGGCTCGTGAAAATTCGAGATTAGCTCGAAATGAGTTAATTGAATTAGAGAAACCGGAATTGGTTTCGCATGCAGGATCGTGCTCGGAAGAATCGCATTTAGAAAGTACGAGAATGAGATTTTTTCCATGCATTTACGCGCGACACATGAAACTAATTCGCAAGCAAAACAATCAATGTGGAGCGGGTTTTAAAATCGTGCGCGCCGAACGCACAGGTGAAAGTGATGCGAATCGCAGACAAGTCGGACAAACAAACGCCGATTGTGCGCACGGCAGGAATCTGGCGTATTCGGACACTTGTCGCGCGCGCGCCGCTCTTGATGGCGACCAGCGCGCGCCTCGCCGCCTCACCTGTGAGTTTAATGTAGGTCAATGATGCAGCGACGCCAGACTTCCATCTCGGCACCGTGATGAACACGCGGTCGTCGTGCACCTCGAGTCCCAGCGGCAAGTTGTTCTCTTGGACGAATTCGCGCTTCTCGATGGCGTCGCGCCGATGCTGCTCGGACGTGAAGTTGAAGTCCAGTTGGCGCCATTGGAAGCGCACGTTCAAATTGTCCATGGCGACGGCGGTCGCGGCCAGCGCGATGGTCAACGCTGCCGAAAACGGCCACATTTTCACTTTCGATTGGTCCGGCGATCGCGATTTCCGCGCTGGATGAATGCGGGACGACGTGCTGCGGCGCTGTTACATAAACCGTTTAACGCTACTCCATGTATTGCGGCTCTTGGACTTGACTTAAGCGCCGCTGGTGCGCGACTTTTCCGAGCGGCTGCACACACGCGGCGATTGCGAAACGCGCACGGTCGAATTTAAACAATTGCGCCGAAGTGCGCACTGCGGCGTGGCGGCGATGTCGCGAGGGGCGCGGGCGCGTCGCGGCGGCCGGCGGATGGCGCGATGCGGGTGCAACTGCGAAGACGGGCGCGCGCGGCTCTCGAATGCGCGAACTTTTTCTGATTCGGATTTAATAATTGTGCACCGCGCGCCAGGGTGTGCCGCGTGACCTTACCGAAACGAAACGTAGCAGCGGTATGCCCGATGCCGCCTTGCTGGCTCTTGCTCAACTTGGACTCGACGCGAGTCCGGCATGAAACAAACGCGCGCTTAACATACACATCGCATTGAGCACATTACATATTGAGCACTGAACGCCGCAGCCGTGAGGTGCCCCGACTCTTATATCAACTCTTGTTTCCACGTTTCGCGTCCCAAGTTTAGTGAATAGTGAAAGTGTACCTCCACCGCGCGAGGTAGGAGCGCACATAAAATATGCATGCCGGCGAGCGGCGTAGACAAATGCGCAAGAACGAGCTGGATGATGTTATCCGTCGATAATGGAACGCGCGCTCGCCTCTAGCAGCTGCGAGCGCATACTTGCGCTAAACGAGTTTTTATTCATTGTAAACATTGTCGGGAATTAACAGTCTATTTTCCAGCGCGCTCGCCAGCAAGCGCGCCTAAGTCGATACGAATCGAACGAATCCATCGGGCGCCTCGCGTTGTCACCGGGCGCTCAATGTTTGTTTTCGAACTAGGTAATCTCGCATCGCCGATTAGATGGCACAGGATGCCGCGGCACGCCGCTCCGGCACGATGGCAATCGAATATTAATTAATGCAAATCGCGCACGTGGGAAATTCGTGAGGGACGTTCGCCAGCCGCTTCCGAGAAAAATGCCTTTGGAGTCGCCCATTATTACAACAAATGAATGACACCATTAATATCAACGAGCGCTTTTCGAACGTCGCGCATCCAAAGAATCGATGTTGACCTGAAACACGAAAAACCGTCCGCCGCAATTGAGGACAACATATTTTTCTGTATTACGCATAACATGTTTCACGAAACGACAATGCCATTAGAGTGGAATGCCCATTAGTGACAATTAAATGTAATACGTAATTTGCATAGGCGAGACAAACGCGCGCGCGGCTTGAAAGTGAATTTAGAACAGGCTGGAACTGTTCGAAACAAGAAACATTGACGCGCATTTCGACGCCTTGGAGCCGTCGCGCTAATGCCAATTCGTTCGCCCGGCATTATGGCTGCTAATCGTCGGAAATTGATGTTTTCCGGTGGATATATCATTCGACATTGTTGCGTGTAATAATTTCGTATTGAAGTCAGCCGCGATTAATTCCGGTAGCCGCTGATAACGAGCGTTCGGTTTTAATTACGGCCAAGACGCACACTTTATCATCGCTGGAGAATCAGGAAGGACGTCATTTTGCTGTTGCTAGGTTCCACGTTCAATTACACGCGGATATATGGAAACAATAAAGATTATCCGATACTGATCCACCGGAATAGGGCATTAACTCATCGCAATTCGGCGTTGTTGTAGGTTTATTGGGCCGTCTTAAATCGGCACACACTTGAACTTGAATATGCGTTTATGAATGTATTGAATGCTGATTACGGCATGTATTTTGAGATTCGTTTCGAGTGCCGACATTCGTTTCGGACGCGAAAATAGCAACTATGCGATCGTAAACATTGTTGACGCGATGATACTCTCGTAAATTTCGTAACACTCGAATATGATTTGACGAAATTGCAAAGTATTGCGTTTTAGATTTTCGCATATCTGCGCACTTCGGCGACAATTGTTTTCGTGGCACTTTTCTTTATTTATAGACAATGGAACATGCGTTGTTTACAAGGCAAGATTGATCTCGAGATTGATATTGTTTTAATATTCTAAACGTGTCAATACACCGAAATCGTGGAGATAAAAACAGTCGGCAGATCCGATAGCGCGGAATGCGCAATATGCGGTGCATTAGAACGCCCTAGATGATTGTATTCTACGTGTTTTGAAATAATTTATTTAAATGAGCAAGGAATGTGCGGTGTGCTATTTTCCATTATCGATAGTGGCGATTAATTAGTTCGTCCACCTCTGCCATTAAGCAGAGCAATGAGCGCGTTAATTATTAGAATCGAGGGCATATTCATGTCAGGGTAATGTCGGAAAATGAACATACACATATTGTTATGTTTTATGTATTTAATCTAGCGCAGTTTGCATGGAATTATAATTATAGTAAATGATGTGCCGTGCCGCTTGCGTGACAGTATCAACATAAAAATTGGTCATTTTTGTTAAATCGATAATTGTGAACTTGTCTTAGGAAATTTCCGAGGGTACGTTTGTCGGTAACACGAGACCAATGACGAAATTGTTATGTTATTAAACAATAGAGACAATTGTTCCATTTCACAGACAAGTTCAATGTGTCCGAAGCAATGTTTAGATAATATTATTTCAAATGATTAAAAATAGAGTGTATTCCATTGAATTCTCAAACAATTGTACATAGAATTATTTGTTGAAGCGTGCGCAATGTGCTGTTCGTTAAGATAACCGGGGAATTGTTTACCACACGTTAAATTTCATCTTTGGCACTTACGAAAAGTGATTTCATTCGAATAGTATCACGAACAAGACGCGCTCATGCAACAAGCTGAAACGAATGTTTTTTTTTCGATAAAGTTGCAAAATCACTGCTCTAGTTTGATGAGTGATCAATGCGTTTCTCAAATGTTTGAAGGGTTTCGATAAAATTAATCTAGACAGATTAAAAATATAGCACTTCAGGTTTAATATCTAATCAACATTTAACATAAATCAATAATTTAACATTTACGACGAACAATTAAACGTAGAGTTATACAGATCGATCCGGCAACACATACACAATATGCCATGCGTTAAGAAACTCGCAGGAATTTATTAATCGAGGGCAAGATTTAGTCGGTGTGCTTCGTCGTCTAAGATGTGGTAAATGCGCTCGATCTTTTCGTGTTCGTGGCAATACGTATCCTCGGCTGTCGCAATGCATTTGGACACCTTCTCGCGCAGATCGTTCAGCTCCTTCTGCGAGAACGCGTTGGTGTGGAGAATGAACAAGACGTCGAACAGCGCGTGATATTCCTCGATGAACGCGGAGAAGTCTTTCCGAAGGGTGTCCACGACGTGGTCCAGTCGCGTTCGCAGCTCCGCTTTGTGGCGCTCCTCCTTTTCGGCATGCAGCCTGCCGATGTTGAGCAGCTCGTCGCGGGTTTTGTCGATTTCGGCGTAGTATTCGGCGGTCTCTCGGTACTTGTCTTCGAGGTCCTCTTGTATGATGCCGTAGATTCTCTCAGCGTCGAAGGTCGATAGCTTCTCCTCCAATTGTCGCACTTGCGCGTCGTTGTGGAATTGCGCGCTGCCCTCGACGTCGTAAATGTACGGCAGCAATTTCTTGGATGACAATAACAGCGTGTCCAGCGTGCGCGCGCGTGGTGACATGGTTCTCATGATGGCTCGTCTTGTATTATGCGATGTCGATGCTACTCGAGTCTGACGGTTCGAGGCGGCGTGCGGGGCATTTATTCGCTGGCGAGCGCCCATTATCACCTTATTTCAACGATAAGATGCTATCTCGACTTTTATGTAGCTATGATGTGTTATAAAAGTGGAAAAAATTTCGTGATTCGAATCGAATACTCGTAGATTAATCTAGTAAGTGTTTTTAAGATGTCTATGAGATATTGCTAGAAATAATCGTATCCTTTATTTTTTAGTTTTGGCACTATCTCTTTAAGGCCAGGGGATACTCCAGAATTTTGTTCTCATTCCATTTATATCATGGTAGTTCTTGGCGAATCACAGAATCTCATTTGCATTTTCATATTCAGGGTATTTATCAAAGATACTGTGACATACTCAAATTCGCGCACTTTCGTTATCCTCTGTAACATTTTCCAATGTTACTAATAATTGTATTCCTGTTTTACACTTCGGTGGTTGCAATTCGGATTCCAGGAAGACATCAGAACAAACCGTCCAAAATCAGACACCAACCTTCTCGCGCTGTATGCGATCCTGGTACCGAACGTCGTGCATTTGTTTTTGTTGTTAATATTTTCTGAGAATATCAATTTTACAAGTTGTTATTAAATCGCAACGGACGACGCATTGGGGTGCCATATTGGAAAATAGTGGGAAATTCTGCGTTCGAGAAGCGACGTGGCTGGACAAATGTCATCTTTGCCGGTTTTTTAGGGAACATGGGTGGACAAAAACAAACGAAACACATTTAAATGTGTACATAGTAATTTATATCGTACCTTGTAATAATGCTATTACACTATGTACTAATAACAACCATATTATTAGTTGAAACCTAATAATGAGTACCTCTAGTCAACAGTAAGTCTAATCGCTCTCTACCAGTTGAGGTCTTCTAATAAAACATTTCTTGGACACATAGGTAAAAATAGATATGTGCGCAAGTGAAACTGCTATTCAATTTGTAGAATGTACATTATTAGAGTTGTAAAATAAAAAAATTTGATTTGTAAAATAATTTCGCGGTTGGATTGATACGCCGTTTGAGTCGAAATCGAGAACAACCAATTGTTTTCGCAAATCTAAAATAAATATCACATGTATAAGTCTTTTACTAGAGACTATAGTATCGTGAAATTAAGGCATAGTCTGGTAACGCACACGCGAGCATGAGCCTAGCCGGTCCATGACTGCTGTCCATAATAATGCTCAACCAGTGGCAACTAATCGATAACTTGGAATGTCCGTTTCGGAGCTGCCCGTCAGCGGGATTCACGAGTTGGAGCTGTGCGGGCGTTCTTCCTGCGCGGGCTCGTCCTCGGCGGGCTCGGGCGCGTTGGGGGGCTGGTTCGGATGCGGTTGCGGGTTGGGCAAGTTCTGTCCGTACACCGGTTGATAGATCGGCTGACTGTCGTAGTCGAGGGGGCCGCTGCCGCCATTCGCCGACGCCTGCTGCGCCGGCGGCTGCTGGCCGTACGCGAACTGCTGGTGGTAGAAGCCGTTGCATTCGCGCTGCTGCACGCCTTGCGGCGGCGTCGCTTCGTAGTCGCCGCGATGTCCGAGCAGGAAGTCTATGATGCGGTAGTCGCGTCCACCGCCGTCGGTGTTGGCGATCCACATCGGCAGCCATTTGTTCACCAGCAGCCATTGCACCGAGACTTTGCTGATGCGGCCGCTGGGATCGACCGTCTCCATGTTGCCATAGTGGTTGTCGATGCCGCTGCCGCAGGAGGAGCTTAGATGCCTCTCGATGCGGCCTATCCCGTGGCCGAGGACGTCGATGCGCCCGTAGGTGTTTCCAATCCGACCGTATGCCACTGAGCTGCAGCCGGGCAGGTCGGGACTGGCACTAGACGGGCCCGCCACCGCGGGTGGTTCGTGCGCGCCCGCACGCCGCCTTAAATCCTCGATACTTTCGTAGATGTTCTCCTCCTCACCGCCGGCGGCCTGGTCGTTGTGAGGGACGGCTACTGGCTGGTAGTCGTTGGCGGTGGGCGCAGGATGCGCGTGATTGCTGGCACCGGCGGGGTCGTTGTTAACGGCTTCGTAGATGTTCTCGTATTGAGCGGCGTCCGGTTGGCGGGCTTTCGGCGGAGATGACGTGCCCGAAGTTGATGCTCCTTCAGCGCTGCTGTTCTCGTCGCAATTCGCGTAGCGTCCGCCGGCACCATTGCTGCTGCTACTGCTGCTGCCGCTGCCGCCGCCACCGGCACCACTCGCCCCGCTGCCGATGCCAGCGTTAGCTAAATTTCATATAGGCTTATTGATTATCGCGACGCCGGCGTAACTGCGTCCGATGCTCATGGTCGACGCGATCAGGGTCCACGTCTGGGTCTTCGGATTGTAAACTTCGACGCTGGCCAGGTTGCTAAACCCATCATCGCCGCCCACGACATACAGAAGGCCGTTCATGGCGATCACACCGGCGTTTCGGCGGCAACTGTTCATGTCAGTCACGGCCTTCCAGGCGTTTGCCGACGGGTCGTACGCTTCGACCGAACGGCGAACGGAAGGTCCGTCGTGACCGCCAACGGCGTAGAGAATACCCTCGAGTACGCCGACGCCGGCACCGCTTCGTCGAGAAATCATGTCCGTGACGCTCGTCCACGCATCGTTCTCAGGGTTATAACGCTCCACTGAGCTCAGGCATTGACGAGACGAACCGTCGTAACCTCCAACCGCGTAGAGCAAACCATTCACCACGCCAACACCGACGCTGCTGCGACGCGTGGACATGGACGCGATGGGCGTCCAGCGCTGCACGATGGGATTGTACATCTCCGCAGTGTTCAGACCGGTGGAACCATCGAAACCGCCAACGGCATAGATGCAGTTACCGAGAACGGCGACGCCGAGGGTGGATCTGCGCGCTTCCATGCTCTGACACTGCGACCACTGGTCCAGGCTGGCATCGTACACGTCGACGGTGCGCACCCGCAAAGATCCATTGAAACCTCCCACGGCGTACACTTTGCCGTGCAACACGGCCAGACCGGCGCGGCAACGTCTGGTGGGCATCTCGGCGACTTGGTACCATCGCTCTTCCTTAAAATCATAACATTCCACGCTCCTAATTGCCTTCGGCGCCTGCCCACCGACGACCAAGAGGACCTTGGGCAGGCCCACCGGCTGACGCGGTTTCGTCCTCGGCGACGAGAAGTTCGACTTGCTGTCGCCCTTGAGGAGGTGATATTTGAAGGCCTCGATCAAGTAATCCTTGCACTTCAGGTCGCATTTGAGCAGGGGTTCTTCTTCGACTCTTTGCATGAGATATTCCTGGGACATGAGCGGCAAGCGCACGTGCTCCATCAGCTGCGACAGATGCTCCTGCCGGGAGTCCATGTCGTGCTGCACCCACCCGACGACGCACTCGAACACCTTCTCTTCCGTCGGGACAATCAAGCGATCGCTGCAGATCAATTTCGACACCTGTTCCGTGTTGAGCGAGAGGAACTCCTCGCCCTCGACAACCTCCCTAGAAGCAGAACGCGCGTGAGAAATTAGGGCTCGAGAGCGAATCGCGCAAATCGGCGCACGCTTACATAAAGTGTTGTTCGATGTAAGCCTCGGCGTATTTGAGCAGCTCCAGGCATCCGTGTAGGTCGGCGAACTGCCGAATGCCAAGGCAATTAGAGGGATGCAGCTGACTCTGTAAAAAATCACAGCAGGCGTCGCGAACGTCGGTGAGCTGGAGCAGGTTCGCCGCCGAGAGCAACACCTGGACGTTCTCTTCGGTGACCAGCACCTCGGCGGTGTAGATGTAGTTGACGATCAGAGACAGCGCGTGGCTATCAACGCCCAGCAGCGTGACCTTGTCCTGTTTGCTCTCTTCGAAGCTATTGAACATAGCATAGAAGTACGGCGAGCAGGACGCGAGGATCATGCGGTGCGCCGGGATCTCGACGTTCTCCGCGACCAGCGTCACGTCGCAAAGCTGCTTTTGCCTAACGCACGAATTCGCAAAGCGCACATTAATCCCAGGTCGGCGGAAATGAAGACGCAGCGACTTACTTTCTCATGAGATTTAGCGTTTCGAAGGACTTGACTGTGTGATTGCTGTTGTGATACGAGTACTCCTTCTCTTTGCCGTTCGGCCGGGGCCCATGCTTCTGGCTGCTCTCGTCGAGGGAATTTTGACTCGCGTGACGCAATAGCAGACAACTGAAAAATGCAAACGCACGCAATGCATCGGAACGACTCTCGCGCGCGTCGAGCGCGTTACCTGAAAGGCCGCTCCAAGGTGTCTCCCGACTCGGTGTTGCGGGTCTCTTGCTCCATGGTCGTTCGCCTGTCGGTAATTTGGCCCGCGCGCCAACGAGGTTCGCCAATCGTCCGTACGAATTTCTCGGGGGGAATCAAAACATCACAGGAATTTGGAACTGCGCGTCGACATCCGTTGTTTGATGCGTTCGGTCGGTCGCGGCGAAACGGAAATAACGATCAGCTGTTGACTGTTTCGGCTGGTTTCTGCTGTCCGCTGCATGCCCGCGCTACGCTTTTGTATACGACCCGACTGGCGACATCTACGGGCTTGAATTACATTCACAAACAAAGCCGCGCATCGAAAAGATTCAATTTCTGCTCGTATCGCCTTTATCTCTTCAACTTTTCCATTCGCCGCGTTAGCGGTATTGTTAATCGCGTAGATTTAGACGACACATAATCGCGCAAATAAACAACATCTAATCTTACAATGGAAACTCGTTATATCGAAAGCACATATATAATACTCATATTATTTCTATCCGTTTCGGGTAGATTGCCCTTGCTGGTCGTTTACACGTTTAGTTCATACTACAAAACCATCTGTCGAAGAGTATTTTCTCGTTGGTGGGTTATACTAGAAACCCTCCAAATCCAAATATAATGTTTTGGTATGTTAGTTGACCTACTACTTTCTTTCATGGCTTAAATGTATTATTATTAATCATTCTCCGTCTACCCGGTGGGTCTAGAGTTTAAATTTATAAAGCCGTAAATTTCAGTGTTGTCATCTGTCATCTGTTCCAGTAATAATCGCGAAGATAAACAAACGATTGCGACAACTCTTACTTTCATAGGGATTCGCTTAATTAGGTCTACACAACTCGCAACATTTCGTAATAAACATTTGTCCTTTGCAGAACATGAGATATTATATAGTGTTTGACCTCTGATTATCTGCACTTTTCGTAAAAATGCATACAAGGGAGCGAGTAGAACTGAACTATTTCAAATGAGCTAATATAATAACTTAACTTAATACTGTCTGACCTAAGCAACAACATAATGGTCTCCCCATAATGACGCCATTAAGTTTATCGAGACGCTTTATCTTTGTTTGCGGGTCTCTGATTATTTATGAATTATGTGATAATAGCCGAGAACAGACCAACATAACAGCCAAGATGATATATATATATATATAGAGCAATAACATAAGACCGAGTCGTCATAATATCCGAAGCATTACGTAAAACATCTTCGAAATGTTTGTGTGCGCGGCGCCGCTGCTGCTAATACTTTGCGTAATTTCGTTGGTTTACGTGTACTTCAAGCAGGTCTTCGGTTATTGGAAACGCATCGGGCTGGAAACCTACCCCGACGCGAGCATCCCTTTCGGGCATTATATCAACCCTTACAACAAAGATGCCACGAATATGGGAATCATGTTCGACAAATTCTACAAGCACTTCCGAGCGAAAAACGCCAAACACGCCGGACTTTATATGATGACGACGCCCTTGTACATGCCGCTGGACTTGGACGTCATCAAAGACATTGTTACCAAGCACTTCGAACACTTCGACGAGCGGGGCTTGTTCTTCAACGAGGAGCTGCAGCCGGTGACCGCGCATCTCTTCCAACTCGGCGGACAACGATGGAAGCGCTTGCGGGTGAAGCTTTCGCCGACGTTCACTTCTGGAAAGATGAAAATGATGTTCCCCGCGATGATCCAGTGCACCCAGCCGCTGCTGGAGTCCCTGGGCGGGCAAGAAGTTGTGGACATCAAGGAGGTTTGTGCCATGTACACCATCAATGTGATTGGGGCATGTGCGTTTGGCATCGAGTGCGATAGTTATAAGAACAAGGAGTTTCATTACTACGGTACCAGAGTCTTCAGCACTGATCGAAGACGAGCGTTGTCGAGAAACATTCAGATATTTTATCCCACTCTCGCGACGTGGTTGAATCTTCGACCCTTCCCGCAGGAGTGTGTCGATTTCTTCACGCAACTGATCACCGATACCGTGGCGATGCGCGAGGCGAGCGGCGATGTCAGGAACGACTTCATCCAGTTGCTCATTGCGCTGAAAAATAAAGAAAACAAAGAAGAGGCGCTTACGATGACCGAGCTCTTAGCCGAGGGTTGGCTATTCTTTAACGCCGGCTTCGAGACTTCCGCAACGACCATGAGTTTCGCGTTGTTCGAGCTCAGCACGCATCAAGATCTGCAAGAGAAGGCGAGAGAAGAAGCGCGGAATGTTTTGCAGAAGCATGGTCACTGGAGCTACGAAGCCATGAGCGAATTGAAATACATTCAACAAATTATTGACGGTAAGCAATCATTCGCGGGCACTTACAAAGTAATCGAAGGCTACATTGTTAAATTTGTAGAAACTCTAAGATTGTATCCACCACTAACTATTTTGAACCGTGGATGCAGCGAAGACTTCCAAATAGGCGATGTGGTCATACCGAAGGGCAGTAAAGTGTATATTCCCGTGTACAGCATCCATACGGATCCTGAATATTATCCCGACCCGCACAAATTCGACCCGGAACGGTTTACCGAAGAAGCGAAACGAGAAAGACATCAGTACGCATATCTTCCGTTCGGAGAAGGTCCACGAATATGCATCGGTAAGAATTTCCCGATTATGGTTATATAAGTTGAGTCATGGTATCATATTTTGTTATCGTATAGGTATGCGTTTTGCCCGTATGCAAATTCGCGTTGGAATCGCACGAATCCTACTGAATTACAGGCTTCGACTTGATCCCAAAGTCTCCGTGCCGTTGACTTTTAGCAAGTCGTTCATGTTGGGGGCGAACGAAAATCTAAATTTGCTGGTCGAGAAAATTTAGAATATAATATTTTATTTGGGAAGCAAATAACCTGGCCCCGAGAAGCACGGAGTCGATTAAAGATATAACTTGTAACGTTTATTGCACAAAAAGCGTAAAGAATAATACTATAATAAACCGTTAAGAACTTACAGTTAGAAATAAATAAATACACATGAAATCATCATTTTGCTGTCCATTCATTCCTCGTCCCTGTAGTACTCGGTGAGAGGCCCAAAGAGATAAACGGCCGGACAAGACTCATCCGGATTGCCCAAGAACTGCGCGTAGAGTTCCTGATATCGCGACAGGGTGAGTCCGCCCCGTCGTCGGTCGTCGTCCTAAAAATATACTCGCTGTATCGGCAGCAATGTGTGTCGTGGCAAACGATCAATTACACTCAACAGGTTGTTAAACGCCTCGTCGACGATCTCGATGTCTTCGATGGCGAACTTAGTGATGCACGCGAAACGATATTCGTCGGCGCCGATCAGTCCGTCGTCGTTAAGGTCCACCATCTTAAAATTGGAGTCGATGAACATCTTCATCGCCTGCGGAAAGTCCTCGTACCTCCTGCCCATGCAGCACTGCTGCACGGCCTGCTTGAACTCCTCGGTGGTGATTTTGCCGTCCTGCAAAAGCTCCTAGAGGATCAACACGCGAATTCGCCAAGGATTATTTATGAGTCACGTGTGGGACCTAAACTTTTCAACAACTTCTACGAAAAGACAACAGAAAACACCTACTAAATGTTCTAAACATTCAGACATTCGATGCAGAGATGCAGAAACATGCCGAAGAGTCGAGTGCGAAGTGAGAAAAATGGAAAATATTTACATCTGCTTATGTGCTTGGGATTTTCGAAATGAAATATAATGAAGTTGAACAGTTTATTGCCCGAATTGTGAACTAATAACGACTTGAAAATAGATTTGCGTGCGGGCGGTTTCGCTGAAAGAAAAAGCACAGTGAAAGCCGGCTGTAAAATAAATACGCGCGCATTCGCTAAACAGAAGCTCAGTGTGCAAGCTAGAGATACTGGAGCGCATCGGCGACTAATATCTAAATTTACCGAAGGCGGAGTAATTACCTGAGGCGCGCCGCCTCGATCGCGACTGCCGCATTTACCTTATTGAAGTCGGCGAGCTCCGAGATTTCCTCCCAGAGGCTGAGCATGATGTGCTGGTATTCCTGCAGCCGGGAGAAGCTGAACTCGCCCTTGCCTTCGATTATGGTCGCTCGGAGAGCGAGGCACGCGAAATCCCTTTCGTCCAGGTAGCCATTATTGTCGATATCTTCAAGCAGGACGAAAACGAATTAATCACGTCGTTTCGTCTTCCTGTTGACGGTTCCAACCGAACGTTCGTCCGTCGGGACGGAGTCGTAATTCACGCAGGCGTGCGATAGTTTTATGTTTTTTTGAATATAATACGAGTGTGAAACGCGTCGTTTGCGCTAAATCACTTCGAGTTGGCAAAAGTTTCAGGTGTGCGCGCTAACAATGAATGAAACCAGCCCGCGCGCCGATTCAAATCGCCGTGCGAATCTCGACACGTTCTAGAAGCCGTTCGAAGTAATCACGCTGAAATAAGGCTGCGGGACAGGCGAAGGTTCCCGAAACGCGGAGATTTATCGGGACTAACAAGTCGGACGGGCGCGCGACGCTTCTAATAATAAGTCGAAGATTTATCGAATGTGAAAAATGACTTAACGTACTTTACTCGAGTGCGCGCTAATTTTAATTTGCCGAGCGCGTTTTGTCCGCGCAAACGTCACGCGTTCATTTGTGACCGATGCGTTTGTGTTTCCTATTTCTATTTATTGCCAGGCGGACGACAAAACTTTTGCGCGGGCCGAACTTCGAAGTGAAGCGAAATCGATGCGATCGGATGAAATACAGAAAACAGCTGGGGACGGCGATAGGTCGCGCCCGCGTGGCTATTAATTCGTGGCCTAGGACTTTCCGGAGCGTCCGAAGGCGCGATTGTTGTTTCTTGGCACGCGCCGCGCGCTTTCGCGAACCGCATCCAAATTACAATCGTTAATTACGCGGAATCGTTTTTGTTGTATACATCAGGCGGGGTATTTTTAAGCTGTTCATTTTCTTTGACGCAAACAGCGCTTCTATTCCCGATATCACAGCATGAAACCAAGAATATCGCGCCAATGAATTAAAACTTTACCAAATACGCGCGAAAACGAACAATTTCAAGTCCCAAAATAGCAGCGAAAATGAGAAATAAACGAATAACGTGCACGTAAAAATTGTGTCCAAACTTACCGTACAGGTGACTGATTACAAAATTCACGCGATTGTCCCAACTGTAAGCCATGATCGACGCAATCTCGGAAATGAGCGGCCGCAGTGTGGCGCGAATTAACGCCGAATCAATATGTTTATGATCGAGCGTAATAACTCTATTCCGACCGGCCGAAATGCGATCGCGGTGCGCGTGCCGAAAAGCGCCGCACGATTTTGCGATCGCAGAATACCAGCTGGATTTTCGTCGCCGGTGCTATTTTCGACTCGCCGCGCGCCGCCGCCGCCAGCGCTTAAAAGCTCGCGGCGATTTTCCCACCGACGCATCGCGGAAATTACGTGGATTTCCACTTCGGCGGGGAAGCGCGCGCGACTGCGGCGGCGCGACTAATTGCGCGAACCACGAAAAAAAAACTCTAAAAATAACGCGACGAAAGAGTTTAATAAACCTAGATTCGCGGTGCGAGAGAATAGATCGTTTTCGAGCTTTCGCGCTCGTCAAAAGCGATGAAAAAGTCGCGGAAAATAAATGAAAGTTTTGATTGCGGAGCTATTTCGAGTGATTACAACCAAGTCATGCATTAGATTTCGATAAAATTTATTAGCTTGACGTCATGCATTTGACTGTTTCTATAATTTTAACGTTTTTTTTTTTGCTGTTAAAAGTGATTCAGAAACATAAAATTCGTCAAACTTGAAATCTTCCACTTTTAAAATCGGCGCTCTTATGAGCGCAATAACCGAATGTGTCCGACTTTACACGAAGAGAACTTGGCAACAAGGCAAATTTAAACGTACAACTCGACTGCTTGATAAACAAGCATTTGGAATTAAATTTACCAATGCTAATCATGCATGAAAACAATGTCAATGCAAAAAATAATTAAATTACTTACTATTCATGCATTATTCCCAAAATTTCATGTTACACGCTTTGAGCAGACACAAATTATCATTATATAAACATGTTAGAAAACTTGATTTGGGAAACTACTTCAAACTGCTTTTAAGAACCACAAAAACCTCTCCAGTTATACAATTATGTTTACATTGAAAATAGGAGTACCTACCTTTATTAAGAACTATTGCAAATTCCACAGATTACTGTGAAACTTGAAGTGGAACAAATCTACCCACGATTTTATTGAATTATTGGCTGTTCTGAGTGCAACAATTCCGTATTTACAACTGTCTATTTATGTTAGTTATGTTTTAACTCTTAATGATTAGTCGTTTTGTGGAAGATAGTCTCAAACTTTTCTGGATTCAGCACAATGCCATATCTAACATTCATTTTGTATGCGTCTTTGCTATTGTACTGCTGGAGTTTGAGATAGAGCGGATCTGTGATCGATGCAGGCTGATCAGAGAAGGGCACAATGTCTTTGAGCGGAATCTCGACGTCTCGCCGCGATCCCCATCCATCCAGAAAGGACACCTTCGACGTCTGCTGGTTCTTGTGCAGGTAGACAATGCCGACAGTGTTGGAGGTCAAGGCACCCAATGTGTGCATAACCACACAGCCAGATATACCTTAAATTAAGCGTGAGTCAGTGAGTGACTGAGGCGAAACGAATTAGCGACTCACCGAGCGCGGCGATGCCGGAGGAGATCTCCGCGGAGCAAACGTTGGCGACCGACAGCGCGAAGCTCGCTGGGACGGCGACGCAAGACGCGGCCGTCTGGTAGACCTTCGCTTTGTGAATTATCGCCAGCGCCTTGATGTACGGGAAAGTGTACACCGGCGTGTAATCAGGCGCCGAGGCGGCGGCGTTCGTCGCGCCCGCACATCGACGCGAAGACTCCGCCAGCCATCGATTGCCGTGCGAGGTAAACAAACGCGCCGCGCGTTTCGAGGTTAACATCTTGGAAGCAAGGGGTGTAACCTAACCTCGCTGCCAGCCTGCTGCCAGCCTGCTGTCGCGGTGGCGGATGCGCAGTGACAATCGTGTCCGTCGTGGTCGCGGCGACGTCGGCCCACATTGTCTGCGAGTATCGCGTCCGCCGCGGTGCGTGTGTGCAACGCCGCGAGCATGTCCCAGGAGGGCCCGGCCGCCGACTCGGCGTCGCTGAACGGCAAGCTCGGCGCCAGCGCGGGGCGGCCGAGCGGCTTGATGAAGATCAACAGCTACGTGCTGGCGCTGCGGCCGTGGTCGCTGAGCGCGAGCCTGATGCCCACGCTGCTGGGCGCCACGATCGCCTACAAGTACCCGGGCGCCGCCGACTTCAACTACATCACCTTGCTGCTGACGCTCTTCACCGTCGTGTGCGTGCACGGCGCCGGCAACCTGGTGAACACGTACTTCGACTACGTGAAGGGCATCGACAACCGGCGATCGGACGACCGGATACTCGTCGATCACATCCTCACCAAGGAGGAGGTGGTCTCGCTGGGCGCGCTGCTGTACTTCGCCGGCTGCGTGGGCTTCGTCATGCTGGCGGCGATCTCGCCGGCGAAGATGGAGCACCTGGCGCTCGTCTACTTCGGCGGGCTGTCGTCGAGCTTCCTCTACACCGGCGGCATCGGCCTCAAGTACATCGCGCTCGGCGACGTGCTCATCCTCGTCATCTTCGGGCCGATCTCGGTGCTGTTCGCCTTCATGGCGCAGACGGGGCGCGTCGAGTGGGCGTGCATGTACTACGCCATCCCGCTGGCGCTCAACACCGAGGCCATCCTGCACAGCAACAACACGCGCGACTCCGTCGCCGACAAGAAGGCCGGCATCGTGACGCTGGCGATCCTCATCGGCCACACCGCCTCGCACGTCCTGTACGCGTGCCTGCTGTTCGCGCCGTACATCATGTTCATGGTGGCCACCCTGAAGTACTCCAAGTGGTTCCTGCTGCCGCTGGTGACGCTGCCGAACGCGTTCCGCATCGAGAAGCAGTTCCGCACGGCGGACATGTACAGCATCCCGAAGAAGACGGCCAAGCTCAACCTGTTCCTCGGCGTGCTCTACGTGCTGGCGTGCAGCCTGGTGCCGGCACTGCCGCGCATTGCGCAGCGGTAGAGGCCGAGGGGGGCGGCCGTCCCGACCACATCTTCCATTAGCACGTAAGGAGCGACGCAGCGACAGACAATAATCCGCACGCGGGCGGACGACACGACAATAATCTTCTCGCAGGTGCGCGGGCGCCGCGGAGGCGGCGAGCGGGCTACACCAGAGCTTTAATTGTGAACCGTAGCTGTATTTGCGCATCTGTACCACTCTGTAAACGTTTCGATTGATGATTGTATATTACTCGACATATCTTTGTATACATATGGACGCAATGAAAGAAATAAAGGGAATCAAGATTCGGCGCGAGTTTTCTCATTGCCGCTGGCCGCTTGTCCGCCGTCTCGGAGCCGCGTGGGATTGCGCTGCCGCAGCGCGCCTCCCGCAGCGACTGTCACCGCGCGCTCCGCTCGCAATCGGCGGTGAGCACCGCCGTCCGCGCGGTCGCGCGCTGCCGCGACAACTCGAGTTTTGAATCGCGGTCGGCCGTGGTTACTGCTGCGTTGTTGTTCGCGACGCGTTTCCTTGGAAACGTAACATCACATTACAATTCGATCATGTCGGCGACCAGCACGTTCGGTAAGCTCGTCCTGTGCATTTTGTGCGATGTGCCCGATTTTCGCGCGTCCGAGTGCCGCGCGCGAGGCGAACGCGAGTGCCGCGCGTGATTTGCGCGAATGTGCGGCGCGTCCGCGCGCCCCTGCTGCCGCGCCGCCGCCGCGACGGCCGCGCGGGCCCGAAA
>JARRAA010023890.1:0-11656 GCA_030557295.1 Ecitodaemon sp. MM-2014 | reverse complement strand
TTTGCATCGAATTTGCAAGTGCTATTCAAGTTGAACGCAATGATGTTGCGTAAAATTTGAAGTTGACCAATGTTCAACAAATGCTCCAGCATGCCATTGTACAATTTACTACCTTTAGTCATCGCATTTTGATACACTTTCTGTGGATTTAAGTTACTTTCATCTAAAGATTTAATTTCTTTCTGAATTGTTACGGATGTACTGGACCAGGCGGCATTTTTTGTAACTTTGTTGTCCAAAATATCTAAAAAAAACGAGACAAAATTTAAACACAATTGTCTCGGTCTCAGACAGTGCAAGTCACATACCCAATATTTTGTTCAAATTCGACACAATCATGAACGAAAACAACCTGTCCAACCCAACTAAGCCGGTGACTTCAATCGCGTACATAATCATTGCAATCGTTTGCTTATTAGCGATGATTTTCTGGGTTTTCATGTCGTACCAAGTCGACGTCTGCTCGATATAAAGAGTGGTCCTGTAATTGCATAAATATAAATTCAAATTCAGTTAGTTAGTAGAGTGTGGGTACTTCGGATCGGTGATTCGGAGAATTTCCCTCGCCAATCGTCCGACGAAATTCTCACTAATGCTATCTGTCGGCGCGTAGTGCGGAATTGGAACGTAGCGACTTTGGAACGCGCTTTCCCAATCGTGCACTTTGTTACGCAAAAACCCATTGCACTCTTGCTCCACATTGTAATTTATTATCCGGGTGATTTCTTCTTGCCATATCTTTAGGCCGTTTATGTTCACGTAGTCTTGAATGTACTCGAAAGATCGCTTATAGCCGTCCATGATCAATCCAATGCGTTTTAGCTTCTGATCCAGTTCCTCATTCTTGTTCTTTCCGCTGAAAGCAATCTCGAGGTGCAACGAGTTAGCAATGTGTTGCACTAATTCTTTACGGATGCCATCTTCGAGTAGTTTTTTCGGATCAAGGCAAACCACGCCAACAAGGGTGCTTTTCATCATGCGCATACCTTGACTAAACACCGAAATTGAATGCGTTAAATGAGCGAACTCAAATCTTTCATTAAGTTGTGCATATTCCTTGACTTTATCTTTCTCCAGTCGAGTGGGAAGCTCTTTGAGAACCGTAGTTTGCATTTGTATAATGCGTGCCATCTTCTCAAACATCATCTTCGGCATGATTTGTAACACCATGCGAATGTAAATTTCCAATTCGTTCGAATAATATTGCGATACTGATATCAAATCTTCGCTATGCGCTTGATTAATGCGCAGGAGAGGAATCTCCAGAGCAGACGCAAGTTTCAAGAAAACCGCACGTAATTTGATGACCAATGTCGGTTCGGCTTTAATTCCGGTTTGCATAATCGGCGTATAAGTATCGATTAATTCCCAGGCATAACTTACATCCCCGATAATTTGCAACGTTATCAGGACGTCCTCGTTCACTTTCATATTGCGTAACATCCGGTCCAAATTCTTGCGTATCTCCTTTAAATATTGTATAATTTGCAGTTGCGAATTTAATTCGTGAAATTCCTGAACCTCCTCGAGAGCCTGCATCAGCTGCACGATCTTCATGGACGAACTGTCGTCATCCTGTTGCAGTCCTTCGACTTGTTTCGAAATTTCCTTAAACCAAACTTCGAGATTTTCATTTTTCTGCACGCGCGTCAACGGTTTCGTTCCACTAAACACTTCGGAAATTTCCATTAAATTCGTATAACTTTCACTCCTCAGCAACTCCCAATTATTCTGTTTATCTTGCAACAACGTCTTAAATATATCTTTGACAATTAGTTCCAATTGCGCTGTATTTAACAGCAACTTAAACACTTCTACCGGATTGTATTTCGATTCCAAGACAATCAATTCGCGCAATTGCTTGGCTTTCTTGGATCTCTCGACTTTTCGCGGAATTGTGTGCAACATGAGCCATCGTATTACGACATTGCAATCTCTTAACGCGTTGATTGCATTGTTAATATTTTGCAGTAAATTGTCCTTTGTAAGGGTGCCCTCTTTGAGCAATCGAGTCGTCGTTGATAAATGTTTCTGCACGGCGGTGCCATTTGCGGCCGCGTAATTTTTAATATTCACCGTTTCCAACGTATTGTTGAGAGCCAACTTGGCCGCTTTGAAGTACTCCCAAAACTCGACCAAATTTATCGTGAAGCCCATGTACAGTGAAATTACCCAGTTGTCGGGAAAATACTTGTCGACGATCTCGCGCATTATTGCCGTTTGCGAATGCAACGTGTGGGGCGAGAAGAATAAACAAATGCACAGCATTGCTGCCTGCGTAGCCAACGCGGTACTTCTGTGTCGCGCCAAAGGATAGACGCTTAATTGATTGTAAATATCATCCGAACGAAGTTTGCCAATTACCAAATCGACGTACGCCTCTTTTATAGCGATGCGCCTGAAAGGTTGGCAATTTCACATTAACAATGAAGCATTACTTGCAAGTTCTTATGATGTTACAAAATGAAATGACTTATATAATGTAAAGAATTAACCATCTTTAGTATAGCATACCTGAAATAATCCTCAGGATAGTTGCTTGGCTTTTTGTTGCTGCTTAACCCAGTCTCTCTCAAGAGTTTGCAAACTTCATCGATGCAACTTTGTGTGTCACGTCGTTGGGGCGTGTAGCGATAGTAAGACACAAGTAAACGCTCGCGAATTATTCCCTCAATGTGGGCATCAACCATAAGCAGCATAGCGCCATATAAATATAATGCTTCACACTAGAAATAGATGAATGATTCTTCATTTACTATGCTATTTTACACTTTTGTAACATATAAATGACATGATTATAAACATACCAATAATTGTTTGCCTTCCATGTCTGTAAAAACATTCTCCAATGATTGATGAATGTAATGTCCATCATCAAGCTCATCAATGTAATAATTCAAATCAGTAATGTAAGTATGAATACTTTCAAATGCTAAATAAAATCTTTTAATTATTTCGATATGATTACATTTAAACTCCTCATCGAGGTCTCTTAAAACCTGTAATAGTTATTAATATTTCTATTGAAATCATCTATGTTTATAGCAATAATGCTTACATCATTTGACTCTATTTTCAAGTCATGAGCATCAGCTGTTTTAAAATAGCTGAAATCTTGGATTATATCTCCATATTTCTGGTAATCTTGTTTACTTAATCTGTAAAATATCATTCAGTAAAATGTCTCGTTTTTGATATGGCGATTTAGTTATAATTACCTGAAAACGCTTGGAATATAATGCTTTAAACGAAGAATCTCAGCAATAATTGCATTGCCCCTGGAAATAAGTTGTAGAATGGTTTGGCCACACACATTATTGTCAGCTAAAAAGTCCTGAATTACGGGTGCTTTATTCATGTTGGAACTTTGTTACAACAGGCACTGCCTGTAAAAATTAATAATTTCACTGTTTACACTAGAATACCGAATCAATCATTTTTCTAATCAGCTGTGGAATGTTTACGTTATGGCTGGGCGTAAGAGCTCGCGTGTAATCGGAATAAAACGAACGAATTGGAACCTTTCAATATTTAAAAGTAAAACTGAAACCAAAATGCGATATAAGATGTATTATTATAATATACATATATACTTTCGTCATTGCAATTAATACATTTAGTGTATAAACAAATGTTAAGATAAATCGGATAAATCGTTCAAAACATGATGCTATATAAGTTGCCTACACTAAACCTGAATTTTTAAATAAAAATCATTTTGGGAGTTTTAAAATATATAAAAAGATTGGAACATACACCAATTGGAGTTATAGCAACAATTGCTTTAATTTTGATCCGATTTACACTATTTTCAATAAAATAATGTTATTTCTTTGTTTAGATAATATTTGAGGTTACTACGTGTGATCACGTTTTGAGATATATGAGAAGTACTTTGTTTAATTCAACAAAACATGCACGTTGCATAATTTATTTGTTTAAAATATAGTGATAATGAATAAAAGGAAAGCCGAAGAAATGTCTGTGCGACTACCTCTGGTTTTAATTTTGGGAGCAACAGGTTCGGGAAAGACAAAGTTATCATTGGATTTAGCCAAGAAGTTTTGTGGTGAAATTATTGGTAAAACTTATCACTTAATTAAATTAATACGTATGTTTAATCAACATTTTTGTTTTATATTTTTAGGAGCAGATTCAATGCAAATTTATAAAAACCTTGATATTATAAGTGCCAAGCCTACACCAGCAGAGCGATCAGTAGCACCACATCATATGATAGACAAATTGTCCTCAACTGAGACATGCACTGTACTTGATTTTAGAAATGAAGCAGTTTCTATTGTATCCTTTTGTGCTTGATCATATTTCACATCTTACTCATGGAATTGTCTAACTGAAACATCAAAAATGCATTACAATTGTACAATAATCTAATGTAGATTGTTTAAGAATGAGTCACAACTGGTTTATTGATTACATCTAGTAGACTACACCACAGTTTTCGCTTACACTTTGTTGCACAAGATAGGGCAACCATTTTCTGGGTGTACATAATATTTTGAATGACTAAAATGGTTGATGAGATCATCCAATGCAAATGCAATTTAGCAAGTCAGTCTTTTTAGATTTATAAATAACTGCAATTTGACTTTTAAAGACAGTTTGTTGGATTTACTTTTAAGTTATAGCAATATATGCAATGAAAATCGCAAATAATTTCCTATTAGTAATCAGATTGACAAACTACTCATGGAAAACAAGCTACCAATTGTTGTAGGTGGCACAAATTACTACATTGAGTCACTCTTGTGGAATATACTCATCGATAAGCCGGGCGATGCTCTTAAAACGAAACCTTGGGAATACCGAAAAAAAAATCCAGACGTGCCGAGCGAAGAATTGCATGAAAAACTCAAAGCGCTTGATCCTGAAACGGCGAATCGCTTACATCCTAAGAATATACGAAAAATTATAAGGTTTCTAAAGTTTTTCTATAATTTAATCATGTCCACATGTCCACAATACACATGAATTAGAGTTGATGATCTTGTGCAAATCTTGACTTCCGAAAACAAATCTCATTCATAACGCCCAGACGCTATTATTTTAGTTCAACAGGAAGACTGACTAGACATGAAATTGAAGTCACTTAAAATTAATTGCATTCGCTTTATGTTTCTAAGGGCTATTGAAGTACATGAAGAGAAAGGTCGCAAAATAAGCGAAATTTTACACGAACAACAATCCAATGGCGGTAATTCCCAAGGAGGAGGATTAAGATACAGGGACACAATAATATTCTGGTTGCATTGGGATTTACAGACTTTAGACGATCGTATCAACAGACGCGTGGATGCTATGATTGAGGATGGCCTTATTAAAGAACTATTAGATTTCCACAATGATTACGAAGCGAATTGCACGGGCACAGAGAGGTAATTAAAATGCCATATTTTGTATTATTTCTCTGTTAAAATTTTTCATTTCATTGTTTACTAAATACAGCATTCCAGACTATACAACAGGCATTTATCAAATGATCGGACTGAAAGAGTTTCATGAATATCTAATGATGAACCCCGCACAGCGCGAAACACCTGCAGGCAAAAAAGCTTTTGAAGACGGCGTAGAAGTCCTGAAAAGAGTGACTCGACGATACGCTCGCAAACAAATCCGTTGGATAAGGAACCGATTTTTGGGTAGGACCGATAGGGAGGTAAATAGTACAATTGTGTGTAATCATGGCCAGCGCGAAAAACAATTAAAATTTCGTTTTTATAGGTTCCTCCGTTGTATGCGTTGAAGGCCGATAATGTTGAACAATGGGATGAAAATATTACGACGCCAGCAATAAAAATCGTCCAAAGTTTCATATCGGAAACATCATGTGAATTCAAACCGGAGGAGAAACTCGAAATTAAATCCGTTGCAAACTCGCAAGACGAGACTTACTTTTGCGATGTATGTAAACGAGTTTTTATTGGTTCGTATCAATGGAATGTACATCAAACGTCAAGAAAACATAAAATGTCCTTAATACGGATTAGTAAGCAGGAAGGAGAAGCTAAGAAGAATGAAACAAACGTAGAGATTGTAGAGAAATAATGTTTATTAATGTACTATCAAGAAGCTATTGATTAAAATTTGTTTGCGTATTATTGCCGACTATTGATTTGTACAGGGACTTTTGATGTATTTGCACGTGCATTCTGCGTGATTAATATGCAAACAATTACGTGCATTCTCTGACGATATTTTTTCAATTTTAATTGGCGGGAGGCGAATACTGAATCAATCGTTTTAATGGAAAATCGAAAGCGTTGACGTTAACGTTCGAACGACTGGCGCCACGAATATGCATGTCGTGTATTATATCGTAATTCACACACTCAAACTGGCTTAAAAATATAAAATATTACGTACACGTAAAAATTATAAGTTCAATGTCGCGTCTGCTCGTCCTGCTTGTGCGCGTTGCTAGTGACGCAGATTTCGCGCGTCACATTGTGCAACGTTTCAAAATGCTTGTGAAAATCGTGTTTGTCATGAAGTCCCTGGTCGGACGCATTTATAGTTGTCCCATTGTGTGTAACAAAATTCTACAGTGGCAGCACCGATATTATTAATCATATTGATGATTGACTTCTAAAATGTTTACAACTTTTACGAATATAGAAAATGCTGGCATAGAATCGTAAAACGCAATTTATTTCAGCCGTGTGCGAATAGCGCTTACTTTTTATGTTTGTTTTCAGACATATTTTTTTAATGTTTTGGGATGTTTGGTGTAATTTCTTTGACCTTGCGGAGACACATTAATTCAATAACATTGTGCAACGTTGAGGCAATGAGTTCTGAATGGATGCATTTATTAAATAATTTCTATTCAATTATCTCATTGGTGGGAAACATCATTGAGGATATTTTACTCACCTTGATGGTTATGCCTGAAATAGAATAGGAGAGGAACTTGAAAGAAATGAAATATAGCCAATTTCAAGTGAAGCAATCAACAATTTATTTTGTAAACTCTTAGGAACTAAAACCAATTTTTAAACAGCATACAATAGATGTGTGTTATTATATAGTCTATGCATATTTTAATTATTAGAAATATAGTTATTACAATAATAGTTAGACAAAACAAAAAGAAAACTTTACTCAAAAGTGAAAAAATCAAATAATTTCGTTTTACATTTTTATAAAGTTGTATAAACTCTTGCTCCGACCATAATAAAAATTTGCAAAGGAGAAAAAAGAAAATAAGTACAAATAATAACATAAAACAGATATATACAATTTTGTTTTGCGTTGGTCACGTATTCACTGGTTTTCTTGAATATTCTCTCTTCCCATATCCTCCCGTCATAGTTCTCATTTTTTTTTCTATTTGTTTGTGGTATAAAAAATTATAATCGTCTTCGATTGAAGACATAAAAATGTTACTTTAACTTACATTAATTAACACTTGTCCAAGAAAACCGTATTCATGTACACATAGATATTATGCATTTAGTCGATCAAGTGCGAGAATTGCTCTGCTCTCATTTTGTGGGTTTTTTGTTTGCTGTTATCATTACCTTTGTCGTTGTCACGTTATTTGCCCAGATGTTAGATTGCGTCGACTACGCAGTTGTGCATTTCGAAAATAATTTGTTATTTTTGCCTTCTACTGTAATGCGTTACTTTCCCCCTTTTTCATAGCGTACTTCGTGTGTATTGTGTTTGTAGTTATAAGTTTTGTAGAACTATACTATTAACATTAGCATCAATTAAATATTTCTAAACATATTTGGTTAACGCGAGGATCACAGGTACATATCATCATTATCCGTCATTATCTTATTTAAAAATAATTCACATATAAATCATCAGCGATGCTTAATCAATTTAATCGTGAAGTAATTTGTGAAGGTGAGAAAATAATGCACCAGTAAGAGCAAGTAGAATCGCTAAAACACTTTTAAGTAGATTTTTGTAACGAAGCGCACTTCGTTTGTCTTCAGTTTTTCTTTCTAATTCAGTGTAAAAACTAGAGATTATTGTTCCATATATTTTTAAATTTTTGATTATTTTCTTTCTTTTTTTTTTTTGTTTTGCTTTTATCGTCTTTGTATATAAATATAATTTTTATTTGTTTGCTTTTCTTCATGTAGTAGTTGCTTTATTTTGTATTTTTGTTTCACGTCGTATCAAAATATCGTATAAAATACTGTAAAATATAGTACTAATGAACACAACAATTCTCTTGATCTAACTAATTGTAAGTATAAGAACTATTCGTAAATTTATTCTTCATTATACGTTAAATATGTTCCATAAGCTTCTAGCAAGTGTATGCTTACATCATACTTTTTAATATATTTTCGAATATTCATTTCTTCGTAATTGTATTGTACATACGAATGGTATAAATTCAGAATAAATATAAAGTATTTCTGTTGCAGTATTGCAAATTTCAATGCACTGGGAAGACCGTTTCAAATTCTCAAGTAGTTCCTCAATATCAGTAGGTTTTGGTTTTCAGTAGGTACACCAAAGGTTTTCAATGATACAATTTGCGTCGTGTGCTGACTGTGAGTAAAAAATGTAAAAGTGTCTTGGGCCAGCACGCAGCAAAACAATAATATTATCCAATGAAAACAAAACACAATGCCTTCTACCAAACGAGCGCAAACAATTGACAACAACAATCAATATCTCAGAGGGAACCTAAACGCATAATAAAAGAAATAAAAATGTAAAACGTAAACATGAAAATCGAATTGCTCGAATTCGTCGCCATTTCGCCATCCGTCTCCGTCCGGATTAACTAAAATACTAAGCTAGCAATGTGACTATCATTACACCCAATTTGCAGTCACGTCCTCTGTGTTTTTGCATCCTATCCTATTCAGTTTGGAAGTGTTCCTTACATAAACTCCACATTTAAATGTTAGTCATATATAAATTTTGCATTTTTGTATGTATGTAGTTCCAACGTCGAAACGTTTATTCATGTATTTAGATTAATTAATAAATCGTTATATTAAAACTATATCACATCATGGGTAGGTACCATATTACTAAATTATGATATTATGATATTTCTTAATAAATGTTAATTAGTAAAATATATGCCTATAGTATGAATATAATAATCATATCATATGTCAGCTGCCATATATATATATTTCGTTTTGCATGTTTGCGTGTTGAAGTCAATGCGCCAAGTTGCATTACAAATTTGTTTGGCCGTTTTAAAATATCCACTCTGCGATAAAAAAAAGTTCATTGTTTTGTTTGTAACCGATCGAATAACTTCGCACTCATAGATACGCAGAGCGTTAGAAACCTATGTAGTCGAGACCCTTGCTTGTTATATTTTGCATTCATTCTTGCGTTGCCCTTAAATGGACTTGCACTAAACACATAAACTACCACTAACATTAGAATCGTGTAAACAAAAAAATTACGAACAATGTAACAAAGTAACAAAATCTACCAAGAAAAAATTGGTAATTTTCGAACAAATAAAAAAACTTAAGTCGTATTATTTACAAATGACAGTTGTTGAGCCGATTCTGTTCGCTTGCGCGAACCGTACTTTCTCACGCAAAATGTTTATAGGCGCGCTTATTGATAGTCTCTAAATCTATGATTTATATCAATCAAATTAACATGCTTCCGAAAATTTAACTAAAATGAATTTTCACATTCTAAAACTACTGTATAATATATACATACGAGAAACACAAAATTAATATTATTGGATAAAGGAAAACGAAACTTGCATTTCGATCGCCAAGAAAACTATTGTGTAAAATTAAATTGAGCCTTTTACGCCAAATAATCAAATGTGCTTTGAAGCCTACTCGACAACAAAGTTTTGCGGAAATCAACATACAAGATTTGTATTGTATCCAGTGTGGGTTACACGTTAGAAAACTAAAAGATTATCCTTTAATTCAAAAATAAAATTAAAACAAACAAAACAAAAATACGTTGAAATGTTTAATTAAATCACAGTTATATTATTTTTGTGGTTGAATTTTGCGCGCTTTTCTCCGATTCAACTTTTCTGTTATTGTTAGTTCTGTAGGTAATTTACATTATAAGAGTGACGATCAATGCGTTTGCGTTTTTAATATTTGATCTCTTAATGACGAAAAGTGAATTTCTACGATTTACACATGCATCGCGACTGCATATTATTGACCTTGGTATGTCGCGGAATTCTTGAAGATGACACGCCTAATTCAGTGTTTCACATGTCCTTACCGCTTCTTATCGGTGCTTCGGCGCCAAACTAAGGCGCAGTTGCGACAGTCGCATTCGCAGGCGCTTCTGATGTCTTCGCATCTCTTCGACCTGCCGCTTTATGTCCTCGGACACGTCCGTCAATTTGTGGCAATATACAGCGGCTTCTCGCAGGATAATAACTTTAGGCGCTCGCTCGCGTTTGCTCACCTCGGGGACCAGCACGCGGAGTTCCTCAAACGCGTTCCGGAGATCCACCCGCCGCTGGCGCTCCATGTTATTGTGTTCGATCCGTTTTTCCGAGGGTTCCTGCTCGCTGTCACTGCTCAGGGGCTGTACTTGGTAAGCGCGTTGTTTCTTGTAGGGAGAGATGGGCATTCGATGGCGGTTGCGCTTGATTCCTCTTCCGTCTGGACGTCGCTTCGTAGGGGAATGTTCCGCGCTACCAGAACCAGGTTTGCGTGGTACCAACGTGCGAATTCCGTTCATATTCATGGCGGAAGCCATTGTCTTCTGTATTTGCTGTCGGTCTCTTGTCGTTGGATTCGTCGGCAACGCGCAAACGGAACGTTGGGAGAGGATGTGTTTGTCATCGGTGGATACAACGTCGATTTCTTCCTCTGTAAAAAATAAGAGAAACAAATTTAGCATTTTTCAAGCCTGAGAACCCAAAAATCTGTTCATTAAGATCAATTAGTTACGCTTGGTGATAAATAAATATTTGTAAAAGAAAACGACACATTTCAAAATCTTCTAGGTAGTCGGAATCTTTCGTGCGGCGCTGGCCTTTCTGTGAAGCGTCGTCCCGAGAGCGTCTTGTGCGAAATTGAATATCTACCTGCTGTCCCAAAGCAATGTTTTTCTTGGAACTGTGACCGCCCAGCCCATTCATTATAACTAAATACCGAGATTTTGCTATCTTTCCGAGATAGACGCTCAGAACGCCTATCTATTGAGCCGTCCACAAAGCTGCGAGGTCGAACTTGAAACTTGAAAATTGAGTAATACCACTTTTAGCAGAATCCAACGAGCCGCTTTCTTTGTCCATCCGCCACCCTGCTTCTCATACATTACGACCATAGATTATAACGTCTGGTCGTTACCCAAGGAGATAAACAATTTCAATTCGAAACGCCGAATATGTGAGAAGTTCGTGAAGGCATATTACATAAACTTCGTTTCTAGTCAAATAAACTCGTATCAGCACAAAGTCACATCGTTGATAAAGTAACATTTTCGTGTAACAAGTGAGACGACAGATCATAGTCATACGAAATAAATCCAAGATAAGGCGCCCCTCAAAAGAACGATAAAAAGATTCCCAACAGGAAGTTTCGGCAATCAAATATTTACTTCTCTGCCGTAGCGCTTGAGAGTTGCCATCCGGACAGCGGCGTGCCAAGAAACAACAAATATGATTGCAATAAACTAAGATTGGCATTAAAGAAAAAAACTT
>JARRAA010023877.1:0-38833 GCA_030557295.1 Ecitodaemon sp. MM-2014 | reverse complement strand
GACGGACCTAATGCGTCTGCGCAGCTTACAACCTGTTTTACAGCCATACCCCGGCAGTAGGGAGGCTAGTGCGCGCGTCCTTGTCAAGGCCGTGTCCTCACGGACGGACCTAATGCGCCTGCGCAGCTTACAACCTGTTTTACAGCCACACCCCGGCAGTAGGGAGGCTAGCGCGCGCGTCCTTGTCAAGGCCGTGTCCTTACGGACGGACCTAATGCGTCGGCGCAACTTAAAATCTGTTTTACCGGTCTTAAACTATATATTTTGGCATTTCTTAATGTAGGAACATTCCATTGACACGATCTGTTTGTACAGGATTGTTGTCTCTTGTAAAATTGGTTGCATACAAGTAGATAGAAACGATATACCTGGACTTTGTACCTAGATATATCTTAATATATCAAAGTCAGAAATATGAATTTTAAACTCAAATTACGCGCAGAAATAATGTCACAGTGATTATGCATGTCAAAGTAACATCAACATCATCAATGTCCGAAAATGGTAAATCTAAACGAGACCAAAAAGATAATGCAATCCACTTCAAAATATTATTCTTTCAGGACGATAATACGCCCAAGCGCAAAAGGAAAAAAACAACGCGCTCCAAGCAACAAACCCACGTCGATTCTGGGCAGAGCGGTCATGCGGAGGTATCACGGCATGTTGAAAATTTCTCGCAAACCGACAACGACCAGTACCAGAACATCGAATACCGCGGGCACATCTACAGCCGGCACAATTACCTCGGCGACAAGAAGCGCAAAATCGACTTCGTTTTGGTCAGCAGCGTCCTGAAGCAGTCGGAAGAATTAGACCTGCTGGTGACGTACATTATAAACTTGGTGAAGCAAGGCGTCGAATATGAGATCTGTCAGGGCCAGGTAACATTTGCCTTTACAAACACCTTCACGCACTAGTTGCACAAAGTGCTATTATGCGCCTTAGGGATATCCAGAATTGGTTTTCGTCAAACTTCACTGCCCGATGAACGTCTTGCAACACTATGCACAAATTTACAACATACTCTTCGACTGCCAGAATCCGCGAGACATGCCGAAGTTGGAAAACGCGGGGTTCCGCTGGAAAATGTTAAACAACGTTACGACCATGCGAGATCCTTTTCATCCCGACTATCCGCGTGCGCTGTGAGTATCCGGATTTCCCAAAACATAAAACTATCCTGACCTCATCAAACCTAACAAACGACCCAGTTCGAGTTTATCGCAAGTAAAACAAAAAGGGATAACGAGTTGGGAACGATCCCTGGTGCTGGAGAAGATATTGACGAACACGGAGTTTGGTCCCGAGGAGAAGGAAAGAGGTTACAGAAAGTTGCGTTCTCGGGGAGTACTGATAGACGCTTATCCCATACACGACGGTCCGTGCGATTGGAAAGACACGGGACCATTGACGGATAGACAGGTATAGAGTAATCGCAGCTAAAATTGATGTTTGTTTACAACAACAAACGTAATCTAGTTATTAACCAAATACTGGGCGAGCCTCCGCTGCCTCTATAAAAACCAACCGATTCGCCTGATCTACAAATACTACGGACCAGAAGTGGCTTTCTACTTCGCCTTCTTCGACTTCTACAACAAAATGTTGGTGGTCCCCACGGTCATCGGTATGTTCTGTTTCATTTACACTTCGCTCTACTTCAGATTAAGGGACAAGTCTCGAATGTAAGTTGCCGGGCGCAATTCGCGATTGCAATCTTAAGGGTTCTTTTCGAATCAGAACGGAAATATGTTCGTCGACCATCACGCTCTGCCCGAATTGCTACTACGAGGACAAGTGCGACTTCAGCTATGTCTACGACCATTGCTACGCGGTCGAATACGATTGCCTCTTCGACAACGCGGTGGGCATCGGCTTCGCGATCTTCAGCACGATGTGGGCGACGATCTTCGTGGGCCTGTGGCAGCGCAGGGAGTTCCTGTTCAAGTTCCATTGGAACCTCCTCAATTGTCAGATCAACATGACCCAAAGGTATAGCAACAAGCAGGCGCAATAAACCACCTGCGTAACTCCGCTCTCTGTCGCGTTCAAGGATAGAATTCGAACTGAAAGCGAAGCACACGAAAATGTCGCCCGTGAGCGGCGAGCGCATCCGATACATGCCCTGCTATCAAAAGTTTTTTAAATATCTGCTCACGTCATTCTGTTTTATACTAATGGTGAGCACGATATTTCCGAACATTTAGTTCCATAAGTTGTGAATAATCGTTAATCATTTTTCGCAGATGGGACTGATAGTGTTATGCCAATTCATTGTAACTTACACTCGAATTTACCTCCATTTGCTGATAACTCAATCCCAATCGGATTCCCTAAGGAAATATTCGGATTTAATTGTTCTGTCTGTTAGCGCTCTTCAGTCGATATTTTTCATCAACATTTTAACGCCAGTAAGTTTGTTTGTAACGTCGGAGGAGTTGTTCGAATTCGAACACCGATTCTTCGGCTGCCAGAGAAGCATTAACCTGCATACTCACATTTAGTCGGTTGTCGATATATGCTAATCCTTTTCCGATGCTAAAACGTGCTTCACATTTCAAGTAGCATTTCCTGAGGGTCACATTGATTCTGACAAAGGAAGAGAACCCATGGTCCATGTTGGATTTCTACAACAGTTGCACATATAAGTTCTATTTCCTCGCATTTTTCAATAACTACGTACCCATTTTATACATTGGATTGCTAAGAGTAAGCAGCTTATAGACATAACCTCGTTGATAACCAAAAAACCGTAAATCTTCGTTATTTCAGGGACAATTCTTCACATATCCGGGAGACCTCAGTAACTACACGTTCCTCGGCCTGAAAACGGACCTTTGTTCACCGGTGGGATGCACGATTGCTCTCACGTCCATCCTAGCTTTTCTTCTAAGCTCTAAAATGTTTATCGTTCGTCCCGTTCAGTGTGTTATATCGTAAGTCGCTATGGACGCTAAATTTCATCGAACAATATTCATTCTTGCCGATCATAGACGTTTGATGAACTTGTACCGACGCAAGCGAGCACTGAAAGATCTACATCCCAAGTTAAAGAACCTTCCGGCCTGGGAACGGGATTACAAACTGAAAGGATGCGACGTGGTGTTTCTGATGACCAATTTCATGGACATTGCGATACAGTACGGCTTCGTGATATTCTTCATCGCCGCACTGCCGCTGGCACCGCTGCTAGCGCTGGTCACCAACATAATCAGCGTGCGCTTGGACGCCACCTCGCTGCTGAAGACGTATCGGAGGCCCGTGGCCAAGCTCGTCCCGGGGATCCGATCGTGGAACAGCATACTGCGATTCGTCACATTTATCGGTGCGATGACGAACGTAATTATTAAACGCCGCCGTCGTTTATTCTCTCGCAATTCGACTCCCTCCTTTCAGGCGTTCATCATCGCCTTCACTTCGGATTTGATTGACATGGAAGTGTACAGGAGCTCGCAGGGATCGATAAAAGGGTTCATTAACAGCACGTTTTCAGGTAACTAATCAGCTAATTGAAATATTACGAATATTATAATGTGCGCGATTCGATCGTTGCACGTTTCAGTCTTCGCGGTCAAAGACTATTCGCCCGAATTCAACAACATACTGAAAAAGCATCCGACGATCCAGACCTGTTCGTACAAGGGCCGGCGATCGCCGCCCTGGGAGCCAGGAAAGTACGAATTCAGCGAGGAGCACTGGAAGGTCCTCTATTACAAGCTGGGCTTCGTGTTAATCTTCCAGCAAATCCTGTGGCTCGTCACCGCGATATGCTCGACGGCGGTGAGTCCGATCCCCGACGAGGTGCTGGAGGAACTGAACGACGAAATGCTGAAAATACGCGAAGACCGCTTCGAGTCGACGGTGCAGTCGCTCTACGGCAGAAAGCCCGACGCCCCACGGAACAGGTTCGTCATCGAGTAACGTTCGCACTTCCCGTCAATTAAAAACCATTGTATACGGTATTCATCTCAAATAATGTACAATCCTTACATTATCGTTTATCGTCCTAAAGTAAAGTAAACGTCGTCCCGGCGAGAAATAATGCGGCAGGACACTTAGAAATATCTCTCAACAACCAATAGGCAACTCTCTTAATTTGTTGTACACATAGAAACTAGCTTGACGCATCCGATTAGAACCTCAGATGCGGCTTATACTGAAGAATATACTTATCGAGCTTCTCCCAGAAGACCATCAACGCGGCGCGATCCAAGTGCCGCTTCGTTCGCGACAGCTGTATCACGGTGACCGCCCACTTGGCCACGTTGGGCTCGAGCTTCATCTCGTCGTATTTGAGATGAAACGCGCAAACTGAAACGGACGGTTTTTACGGTCATGCTTCGAGGTTGCGTCGTGTCGACTTACTCTTCGAGAAGATCTCGACGGGATTCTCCCAGGGGTATCCCTTGAACTGCCACGCGGGTCCCATGACGAACACGGCCACCACGCGGTCCCAATCCGCCGGCGTCAGCTTGCCCGGATTATCTACGACGCGATAAGGCACAGAGATTCCGTTGCGCGGCCGCTGGAGCAACACCTCGTTGTCGCGCCGCGTGCCCTCCTGCTTCTTCTGCTCCGTCGAGACGAACTTAAAGTCCTGGAAGCGAACGAAATATCGTGAAATGCGATGCGATTGAAGAGGCGCCTCTTACCTGAAGGACGTCCTTGACGTTGAACATTGAGATCAGCGACGACGCTCCGGAGGGGATGATGATGATGGGCGTTCGGGACACGCGCTTCTGAGGCCCCGTCCCGCTCTGCGGTCGCGCCGCGTTCGCCGGCGCGTTGGCCGCGTTCGCCTGCTGCGCCTGCGGCGCCGGCCGCGACGGCTTCACCGAGCCCTCGGTCACGCTCTTCAGGGTCATGCCGTGATACGTGCCCATCGTGTTGATCTTGAAGCCTTCCGTCTCCTCCTTCTGCCTGAACCGCTCCTGATCGTAACGATTGTAGCCCACCTGCTGGACGGTGGGCCGCACGGGCGTCTGGCGCGGCGTCGCGACCGGCTGCGCCTGCGGCGGCCGGTGGCGGCCCTCCTCGCGCGCCTTGATGCTGTGCAGCATCGCCAGGACGTTCTTGGCGAAGATCTTGCCGTTCGACTGCAGGATCGTCGTGCGCGTGCGCCACTGCCGCTCCCGGCTGAGGATGTCCTTGGTGATGTCCACGTCGAGGTCGAGGATGGCGCGGTAGTCGTACTCCTGGCCGATGTCGTCGTTGCCCTTGATCGTCGTGCGCTTCTTCGCGAGGCGCTTGGCCTTGATCGCGGCGATCTTCTCGACGGACATCGCCTCCGACAGGGACTTGATGTTGTCCACCGTCACGGACGCTTCTTTCGGCGCGTCCAGGCGCGCGGCGAGCTGCTCGCGCAAGTTCTGCACGTGCACGTCTTCGAAGCGCGGCTTCTTCGCCAAGTTCTCGGCCGTGTCGTAGGTGTCCGCCGAGCGCTTGACCTGCGTGGGCAACTCGAGCGGGGCGCTCTTGTCGATCGCGGGGCAACTCGCCGTCTCGCCATTTAGGTAGGCGAGCAGTTCCTTTCGGTCGGGACGTCGCACGACGGGAATGATTTCGGCCTAATGCACAAGGACAATTGCATCACACTCGTCATCCATTGATGAATTAAACGAAAACAAAAAAAAATGGAAAACTTACGGCAGCTTGTCTGACGTACACTGGATGGTTAAGATTAACATGTTTGAGCATGTAGAGCAAACACTCGAGTGTGTAGTATTCTTTCGGTGCACCATCTTTACCCGCACTGCAATAAAACACCGGCGCGTATTTCGTATTTCTTTATTGATAGCATTCGGGCGTACATGATCAGGATTGGTGTGCGATTACTTACCCCCACATGAGATAGTTTGTCTTAACATCTTTCGGCCAGGAAAACTCGCCGAAGATGATGTGACCATCGCGTTCGATGATTTCCTTTTTGTTGACGTTATATTGCCGGAGGAGGCTCAGCGGATCGGCCATGACTGCGTTTCGGTGGAGGTTTCGCCACGGAAGAGTTGAGAAACAAGCCGGGCGACGTTTGGGTAGAATTAGTCCATGCGAAAACGATAACGCGATGCAACCAAACACCAAACCAGCAACAAACAGCAACCGACTGCGCTGCTCGGAGCGCGTCAAAATTTGACAATTGACAGTCGGTGACTTTAAATAAGTTTGACGCAATATTTTTAGAGGGCGCTTTTTTGTTTAAAATGTATTACAACGCACTTAATAAATAATTAAATCATTTTATAATAACATTTCGTTCAAATTATATTATTTATTATATACGACATAGCTTACGATCTTTAGTTGTGCGAGCATAAATTTTTATTCAAAATTAATTACTGTATAATGTGTTGCCTAAGGTACAACACTATTTCGAAGAAATTAATTAATCAGATTGGAAAAAATTGTTATTTCGCTATAATTTCTATCTAATTCCAACTATTTATTAAGTATATGTTTGTCTATCACCACCTTATAAAATGATACTCATTTTAATTCACTAAGAATTTTCGCATTTTCGCAATTTTCGCATAAGGCACGTTATAAATTTTAATCATAATACTAAGCTCTTACACAACAATTGTTATTATTGTTATATTATTTCTTAAATTGGCATGTTTATTTACCCCTTTTTAATAATTTATTTCTATAAAGATGAATTTTATTAAAATATCACAGCATATGTGTATAATGTGTTGCCTACGGTAAAACACTATTCCAAATAAATTAATCAACTAGCTTTGAAAGAAAATCGTTATTCCTGTGGTTCCTAGATAGAATTTCGTCTTTTCGCTAATTATACCTTGCCATATCACTGCGTGAAATATAAATATTCATTTAAACCATATTTTGCTGGAATATCTGGGCGGGAAGCATCAAGAACAACCAATTTATGAATATGTTTCGTCAAAATATCAATATTGGAACAATCAGATGCCAAGAATGCAAACGATCCTAATTGTTATCGGTTTGTATCGGTTTCGGCTAGCACGGCAAGCGTAGCGCGCCTTCAATTCGTCAATTGCGACCAATTTATGCGCGGCGATCAGCATGTAGACGCATAGATTCATAGATTTGTGATTCGTAATAGATTTTTATTGTCCGCCGACATTATAGCGCATTAGCACGCGAATTAATCTTTCAATCAACGACCACGTGGCGCGAGTGTGTCGCATGTGTGCATTTTTAAAACGTTTAACCTTTCGCGCATTGCGAAAACTCCGCGGTCGCCGAACGAGCGACGAAGGAATGCGTGCGATCAATTAAAGTTGCATAACTTCCAGGGGGCGATCGGTTGAGGTTAAAAATAAGCGAAAAACTATAGGAATACGAATTAAGGTCGCGCGGTTCGTACGTGATTGAGCGACTCCTGGGGACATTTCGAAGGCGCGCGCGGCAAACTTTCGCGATTCGCTTCGATTTTTCCGTCACCGGACGAGCTCCCGAATCCCGAGTCCTTCGTCAGCGGCACTTCGCGACACGTTGGGCACATTTCGGGCAGGCTCGAAAGGTGTTTTTGCGGACTCGCGCTCGAGGGGCAAAAAGTCGGCGTCGTGAACGAGGCGACCGCGAGCGCGTGGGTGTTCAGGAGGCGGCGCTCGCTCGTCGAATGGAAGGCCGCCGCCCCCGCCGCCGCCGCCGGCTCGCCAACATGGCGGCGGCCGGCGGGCGCCAATGGCGTCGCGGAGCCCGCTGACGTCACGCGGCCGCCGCCGCCGCCGTCGGCGGATCAATAGTCGGCGCGCCGGTGCGTCGCGGCGGGCCGGGGCAGTTCGAGTCGAGCGCGCGTGCCGCCCGTATCGTCGTCGCCGTCTCCGCGCTCGCCAGGACCAGGACCGGGACCCGCCGCAAGTGCGCGTTGCGCGACGCCGTCTTCTCGGCGCCACACCGGAGTCGTGCGCGGGCGTTCGCGAGTGCGACATTTGAATGCATTTGCAAAGGCGCCCATGTGCGGGCTAGGCTTCAGGACCCGAAACAGCCCCTCGCAGAAGACCTCCCTACGCTGGGGCGATTGCTGTTACATCACGCAGCGGCCATAGCTGCGCCGCCATTGAACGGCGCCCGAGACGACACGGAACAATAAGCGAAACAATAAGCCCTGCGCCAGCGCAAGAAGGACCGCGCGCTCCTCGAGGACCGCCCGATCGATCGATCGAAGAAGTCCTGCGCCGCTCCCGGCGCAGCAACGAACGCAACTCCTAACCAAATCGAGATACAAATATATTTTAATAGAAGCATACACCTAGAACTTTTGTAAGAGAATCGCGCGCGCGCGCGTGGAGCGAAAGCCTAAAGCCCTCGGCGTTAAATATTAACTTTGTGCTTCGAATCCTCCGCCGCCATTCCGTTCGATGCCGACGTTCGTGTGAACAATTGAATTGCGCGCGTTGCGTAATACGACACTTAAAATAATGCACAATGTGTCCTATTGATCTCTAATTAGTTAATTGACGCCGCGCGATTTGGTGAAAGGAGGAAGGACCCGACGGCGACGTCCACGACGACTTTAACTCGTTTTCGTACAAACACGGCGCAAGATGATTAACGTCGCGGGTGTTATCTCGATCATTTTGTTTTACATTCTCATTTTGGGCGTGGGAATATGGGCCGGCCGCAAGAAGGAGGCAGGCAACGACTCCGAAGAGGAGGTCATGCTCGCCGGTCGTAACATTGGCCTTTTCGTCGGCATTTTTACCATGACAGGTAATATAGGCAACTTTCGTATCTATGCCAATCTAGTGTAACATGTTTCACTTAGGCAACCAATCGTACAAATTACTACAGGCAACCTCATGAACGACTAGACTGTTAATATGTTTAATTCAATAAACAAAATGGTCGGATAAAAATAGGTTACATTGAATTGCAAGGTCGTCGCATGCCGCCGTGCTTCCGTGCCCATCGCTGGGTATTGATTCGATGGCGGAATGACCTGAATGGAACGCGCCCTTTCTCTCTCACGCTCCGCAAGGCGACGCAACGAAAAAGTAATTGATCTCGTTTCCTTTGCTCTGACCACAGCCACATGGGTCGGAGGCGGCTACATCAACGGCACCGCCGAGGCCATCTACACGCAGGGCCTGGTCTGGTGCCAGGCGCCCTTCGGCTACTCGCTGTCGCTGGTCTTCGGCGGCATATTCTTCGCGAACAAGATGCGCCAGCAGGGCTACGTGACGATGCTGGACCCCCTGCAGGACTCCTTCGGGGAGCGCATGGGCGGGCTGCTGTTCCTGCCGGCGCTCTGCGGCGAGGTCTTCTGGGCGGCCGGGATTCTCGCCGCGCTCGGCGCGACGCTCTCCGTCATCATCGACATGGACCATCGCACCAGCGTGATCTTCAGCGCGTGCATCGCGGTCTTCTACACCCTCTTCGGGGGCCTGTACTCCGTGGCGTACACGGACGTCATTCAGCTGTTCTGCATCTTCATCGGCCTCTGGATGTGCATCCCCTTCGCGTGGATGAACGACAAGGTGCTGCCGCTGAGCAGCATGGACGTGGACTGGATCGGGTCGGTGAAGCGCGAGGAGTTCTTCTACTATCTGGACTACGGCTTGCTGCTGATCTTCGGCGGCATCCCGTGGCAGGTGTACTTCCAACGGGTGCTGTCCAGCAGGAGCGCGAACACCGCGCAGGTCTTGAGCTTCGTCGCCGCGTTCGGCTGCATCTTGATGGCCATCCCGCCGGTGCTGATCGGAGCCATCGCCAAATCGACCGGTAGGTCCGCGTGGCCCGCGAACGCGCGCGGCGTTCTCACGTTTGCTCGGTTATGTGCAGCCTGGAATGAAACGGCGTACAAGGGCCCGTATCCATTGACCCAGGACGAGACCAGCATGATCCTCCCGATGGTCCTGCAGTATTTGACGCCCGACTTCGTGTCCTTCTTCGGGCTGGGCGCGGTGTCCGCCGCGGTGATGTCCTCGGCAGACTCGAGCGTCCTCTCCGCCAGCTCCATGTTCGCGCGGAACGTCTACAAGCTCATCTTCCGGCAGCGCGCGAGCGAAATGGAGATCATCTGGGTGATGCGCGTCTCCATCCTGGTGGTGGGCTTCCTCGCCACCGTCATGGCGCTCACCATCCCGTCGATTTATGGGTTATGGTGAGTCCCCGCCGAACGTAACCTCCGATCACGTCTATTCTAATCTAAACGACGCGCGTCCGTCTCTGCTCTCCAGGTCAATGTGTTCCGATCTCGTCTACGTGATCCTCTTCCCGCAGCTGCTCATGGTGGTGCACTTCAAGCACCACTGCAACACCTACGGCTCGCTGGCGGCGTACATCGTCGCGTTCTTCGTGCGGCTGAGCGGCGGCGAGCCGCTCATGGGCCTCGCGCCGTTCATCCGCTATCCCGGCTTCGACGAGGAGGGCCAGCGCCAGATGTTCCCCTTCCGCACGATGGCGATGTGCATGTCGCTCATCACCCTTATCGGCGTCTCCTGGTGGACGAAGTGGGTCTTCGAGACGGGCCGCCTCGCGCCCGGCTACGACTTCTTCCGCTGCGTGGTGAACATTCCCGAGGACGTGCAGCGCGTCGGCGACGAGCTCGAGGACGGCGAGCAGCTGTCGGTGATGGCGTCCGGCGCGATGGGCAAGCTCTACGGGGCGGCGACGATGGTCGGCAAGGACGAGCGCAACGGGCGCATCAATCCGGCGCTGGAGGCGGACGACGACATACCGGCCGGCGAGGTCGACCGCCTGCGCAGCGGCATCGGCAGCGAGGCCGGCGGCGGCGTCGGCGGCGGCCGGCAGGCGAACCCGGGCGCCACGCAAACGACGCTTTGATTTGGTAACTAGAAAGTATTAATCGCATAATTTACCTTTGAATTACCTCCCCTACCGCAAACTACTACACAGGGTGTTTCGGTTAATTTCTTTAAATCAAGGTCGAATCGTTTTAAGTGTATGTTGAAACAATTTTAAAATCGATAGAAGAGAGAAACGCTCAAATAATTTTCGAAACACCCTGTATACGATTCTCTTTTCTCGGACAAATCATCGAACGAATTTTCGCAAAATTACGATTTCCAAACATGACGAAAAGCAAACACTCCGCGACTTATACTAGAGACGATATACTGGGTGATACAATAAACGTTACATATCAATTGAATGTGAGGAAACGCAAAAAATGCATATCATTGTTGCTCCCGATTTTTAATAACTATATTTAACTGTTTATGAATGTTGACAAAGCATATACAAGGTGTTACAATAACTCATACGAACGACGACCCTCTAGCGGATAGTTACGTAGTCTAAATGTATATAACTTAGGTGAAACAATTGAAGGCGCGGCGGGACGAAGCTGGACGAAGGGAAAACACACACAAAACGAGTAACGTTATAGTGAGCAGTATTAGTGTGATCATACTATATTATTATTAACGAATTGATTGTTATATTTTATGGATATGTTTTCATGTTGTCGAATTCATTGAGCTGGTCCTCATTGCTGCACTTACTGTTACGCATTAGCGGCGCAATCGCAAGGAACTAAATTAAATGTGCTTCGGGAAGCGGCGCACGCGTTCTGTTACCTCTGCCGCCATCTAGTTGTTGCAAGACGTTAAGGTCATAATGCCAAGTTCTGAGTGTCATTATCGCCACGTATCGATGTCATGTAAATGTTTAAAGTTGCCGTCGAAGAGGAACGAGTCAATTTCATTTGAGAACGCACACGCCAGACAACCAGTTCGACAGACACAATCAGCGTTCCGAAAGATATCGATTTCAATCAAATCGCAAACGCGCGCAATCCGTTGACTCAATTAGCTTCGATCAGAACGCATGTCAATCATTCGCCGCGCGGCGGACGCGCTTCGAGCAAAGGTCGCTTCGTTCGTTCCTTGCAGGTTATGTTGACGCGATGTTTTCTATCGAACGTTCGTGTTTAGATTCCTAAGCGGCTCTAGGCGCATCGAATAAGTTAGAGAGCAAGAGATGTACATGTAATACGCATTAATTATTGTAAATGTTGCGAGAACCACTCACCGTTGATCCTTGAAACACCGCGAGACACAACCTCAAAGTGTCGTTTTCGAAGAGATGGCCCAGCATACACCGCACACGACATGACACTTTGCATTCGCATTCGGCTGCTGAAATGAGACGCGGTCGATAGATGACGCTAGCGCACAGGTTGAATATGGTTGCATATATCAATATCAATATCAATATCCAGACACACTGGTTGTTACAGAAACGCGGGCGCAACGCGCACGCAGATTGTTATTCGGAAGGCATAGAGTCTAATTATTAACAAATTGATGTAAATACTGTACAACTATATCTATACATATATAAATATACATGAGGCGTTTATTTGTTCGGAAGGTGTGGAGCTGCGGAGAGGATATATACATACAACATATACATATCATTTACATGCGCATTATACACCGTACATGTCCGATGTATGAGAAATGATGAAAATTATATAAAAAATACTATATATATATATACCTATATAAATATAAATATAAATAGTAATTATATAAATGAATAAATAGACTGTTGACTACTGTATATGAAAACAATCGTTGTTTTATTCACTTATCAATCCAATCAAATCTACCGTCATCTAACGGATATTTTAAGAATTAATTTGTGGTAAGTATGTTGGCGACATCTATGGGACATTTGAAGAATTAAATTGTGGCGTGTGATGTAAACTGTAACGAGAGTTGTAAGATGGCACCACTTATCGAAGAGATAAAGAATTAAAGTTTCTTTTATTTATTTACTTATTAAATTATTTTTTTGTGTTTTTATAAAATTCATCGTTTATTGTACAAAATAAATAAATATCGTACGCCCCGGGGGAGGCAGAGAATTACATAAAATAAGAAATGATTTGTTTGATAGAATTACCGACTCGTAGGTTGCCATGGTAACGCGCTATGAACATATTTACATTTTGCATCTCTTTCTGCACGCGAGTTCGAGGTCGAATTCCGACGTATGGCAGATTTAATAGGAGTATCCTCCGTTACTGGCATATTGCTGTCCACCCTGACCACCTTGGCCGCCGTGACCGCCCTGAGATGGCGCGCCGTATTGCTGGGAAGGAGCGCCGCCACCGAATCCGCTGGTGCCGCCGGCGGATGGCGCACCGTAGGATTGGCCAGGGGCCTGTCCGCCGAAGCCGCCGTGGCCGGCCTGGTTGCCGCCGAAGCTCCCCTGGGCGGGAGCGCCGTATTGCTGGGACGGGCGTTGGGCTGGGCCGGACGAGTAGCCGGCTGAACCTCCCTGGGAGGGGGCGCCGTATTGCTGAGATGGGCGTTGGGCTGGGCCGGTTGGGCGTGGTTGTTGGTATCCGTTGTTACCGGATGGTGCGCCGTATTGTTGGGATGGGCGTTGAGCTGGGGCGCCGTATTGTTGGCTGGGGCGTTGAGCTGGGCCGCTCGGTGCTCCGTACGATTGGGATGGCGCACCGCCGAAGTTGCCTTGAGCCGGAGCGCCGTACTGTTGGGATGGGCGCTGAGCAGGCCCGGATGGGGCGCCGTAAGACTGGCTTGGTCGTGGGGCTACAGCAGTGGGACCACCCTGAGGAGCGCCGTAGCTGCTGGATGGAGCCTGAGCAGGGGCGCCGTAGCTTTGAGACGGGGCGCCGCCACCAAATCCATTGTTTTGAGCAGGAGCACCGTAGCTTTGGCTAGGACGACCGCCTCCGTTAGAAGGAGCGCCGTAGGATTGGCTAGGGCGTTGAGCTGGGGCGCCGTAGGATTGGCTGGGTCTGCCTCCCTGACCGGGAGCGCCGTAGGATTGAGACGGGCGTTGAGCACCTTGGGACGGAGCACCGTAACTAGCTGATGGGGTCTGAGCTGGAGCACCGTAGTTACCGGAGGGCTGCTGAGATGGAGCACCATAAGACTGCGAAGGCTGCTGAGCTGGGGCGCCATAAGACTGGGATGGTTGTTGAGCTGGAGCACCGTAAGACTGGGATGGCTGTTGAGCTGGTGCACCATAGTTCTGAGCAGGACGTTGTGCTGGTGGTGGCCTGGCTGGGGCCACTGGAGTTCCATAACTGGTAGATGGGGGCAAGTAGTTACCACCTGGACGAGCGCCAGCGTTACCGCCATGACCTCCCTGAGCGCCTTGACCACCGAATCCTTGGGAAGGAGCGCCATAACTTTGGGATGGAGCAGAACCACGTCCACCAGAGTATCCACCTTGTCCACCTTGACCTGGAGCACCGTACTGGCTGCTAGGGGTCTGCGCAGGAGCGCCGTAGTTAGAGGAAGGTTGCTGGGCGGGGGTGCCATAACTTTGGGAAGGAGCACCAGATCCACGTCCACCCTGTCCACCGAAACCACCAGCAGATGGAGCACCGTAGTTGGAGGAAGGCGTCTGCGCTGGGGCGCCATAGTTACCAGAGGGTTGTTGAGGAGCACCGTAAGACTGCGACGGTGCACCACCACCAAAACCGCTACCACCTTGAGCCGGAGCTCCGTACGATTGAGAAGGCGCACTGCCTCCGAATCCAGCCGAACCGCCTCCGAACCCGCCACTCGGGGCACCGTAATTCTGGCTTGGCGGGGCGCCGCCGCCGCCGCCACCCGCATTCGGGGGCAGGTACGAGTTTTGCGGACGTCCCGATGGATAACCGGCAGGCAGAGGAGCTAAACAACGAAATCGTAAAACGTAACCTCAATTCACAGCTCTCGCAGGTAACAAACCTTCGCGTTTAGCCAAAGCGCCAGCCAATCCGCACTGAACGAAACAACACAGCACCGCCGCGCTCGCCTGCAACACAAAACAGACGACAGATTGTACCAAATACCATTTAGCATTCAATCCTGGGAAAGCGCAGCGCCGCGTCATTGCGCACGACGTTCTCTAAGCGGTTTTATCGCGTGAAAAACGCGCGACGAGAAAAAATCGCGACGTGGGCAACAATCGGCGACGAAAGGAGAAGTAAACGAAATTCTTGCGCCAGCGAGTGAAAATTCAACGCCACAGACCGCGAAACACGAACAATTGGTCGTTAAACATTAAGAGCGAGCGCAATTAGCATAATAATCGACGCGAACGCTTCGGAAACAAAAGAAAAAATGAGAATCTGACTATCGCGAAAACTTACATTCGAAACGTTTAAAATGGTCAAATGCTTGGAATAAATTTATATGATCAGATACGCGAATCTGTGAAGCGTTTTGAATCTGAGAAAATTCGAATGCACTCACCAAAACTTTGAATAATCTCATATTGTCCGCCACTAAAACTATCGGCAACTACGTGGGTAACTTAGGGTTGCGACGTCGCACACCACCAGATGAATTAGCACCCGCAGACGTTCCGGATTAAACCTGAGAGCGTCGTCCGCGATTGATGACCGAGCGTCGTCTGCGATCGGCCCAACGACGCCCGCGAACATTTATACCGGCGCGGCGCGTGCTTTCGAAGACGCGCGTAGGAGAAGAGCCGCAGAAGAAGGTGGTGGAGGCGCGCACGAGCAACCACCCGAAGCGCGGAGCGTCGGGCGCATCCACGACATTCGCAATGTCATCACGTCTCCGCTCGTTTCAGCCGCAATCCTTCCTTCGTGCCTCATATTTCGCGATTTTAATGAATTAACTTCGTCCAAGTACGAATTGATTAATATGAGGTAAGATAGCCGAGTAGTGAAAGTGAAAGAAGATTCCATCAAGCACCAGACGCCCAAGATCGCGTGTAAGCATCTTTCGTACGAGTTACGTCTTTGGGCGCATGGTACCCGAAGGTAACTGATGGTGCCCGCGACAATTAGTGACCTCTAGGGAGCACCAAGACCTTGCCCGATCGCCGCTTTCTATCTTATTTTAAAAGTACTTGCGATTAGTAATATTAACTAAAAGTTTTAGATAAACAAATTCATTACATTATTTATTATTTAGTTAGACATTGCTGTCTCGCCGCTGAGACGATGCAGGCGATAATGACAGGCTAATGATAATGATGATGATGATGCTGTGAACGTCCTTGTTTCTTTGACTGTGAAGAAGCCTTACCAGACAGCAGGACATCTGGCGTTGTGAGAACCGTCAGGACGAACAACAACTGACAATTTTTTGATTGCGAGCGTCTGAAGAGATGCTTGTCGCAGAGATTATAATAAAGTGAGCGTTAAATTATCTAACGAGCATCAATATATAATCTTCTTATTATCAATGTTACAGGAATCTGTAATCGCGTTCCTTTTGATAGATGACGCACTTATACATAGAGTATCATTGGTTGCCTACTAATATTGACTGATATATTAACTTTTCGTATTAATAATCCTTGTTAAACCGAATATTTGATGAGAGGACATGCAGGTTGCGAAAACTGTCCGGGACAAACAAAATTTTGATTGCGAACATCTGAAAATCCTTGTTATCAATGTTATAAAGTGATTTACAGAAATCTGTAATAACGTTGCGACCCTTCTAGAAACGTATCATTGGTTGCCTACTTATATCTACTTATGCATGAACTTTTCGAACGTTTCTGTGTTCTCATCGAATGGTAACCTTTGCCAAACAAAATCGTCAGAATTTCACAGGCCTTTTCCCACATTCTCACATAAAAAAATCCAAACAAACACTGAAAAGTGATGAAAATCTTCGTCTGTGTCGCAAAGCATTAAAATTCAGTCGGTAACAAAGCATCCACCTCGCTTTGAATATTCTTTCGGACTTATTTTTTGCCCGAACACAATACGACCGGCATAACATCAAGCAAGCGGCATGCATTCATTTATTCCGCCAGTGTTTGTTCGCTTGGACGAGATTAATTAGTGTCACAATGTTTGTTCTTAATTTATTTTAAATAAATTCCCATAAATAATAAATGCGAGATACAGTTTGAGCAAGCGCATTATTTAAACAATTCGGAAGGCATCACCTTCACAGGCGGTTTGTTCGATTTTGTGCACGTTAAGTGGCAAGTAATTAGGAACGAAATGAGTGCGAGCTGTCATCATAAACATGGCGTCATCAACGAAAACATGAATCAGAAGGGATTCAGCAGCGTTTGGCGTTGAATTTTGTATTAAGTAGCGAGTGGTATGCGCATTCGTTGCTTTAATTAATAATGAGACCGGATTTGCGTCATAAATTAGTTTTTAACTTATTTATACGTTAAATGTTAAGATACAATGTGTTTTTATGTACAAATTCACGTGAAAATCATTCACATAATATCCTAACTTGCTAATATTTAAAAATATAACTTATATTAGTTTGAACCGATTTGAATCCGATGATTGTTCTTAGAAAAATTGTACTATAGTTGGCGAGGAGAGGGGCGAGGTCGATCGGCTACTTCCGATTACACTCGGAAGCTGTCGTGTTGTTCATTCCCTTCCTCTATCGATGGAAAAAAGAGCGCCAAATTTAAACTGGAATAACATCGCTTCTACCGAATCGATTTACGTTTCGATTTATCATTTCCGCTGAATCGGATCGCACAAAATTCTCAGCGAAGCAAAGAAACGATCAAACAAAAACCATACTGTATACAGCGCCACACTACCACTAAATTAATTCATCTCCACATTACAAATTACGCGTATTCCATAACTTCTAATGATTTAATTATAGCCGACTAAACTTGGCATTAATTCTCTGACGCTTTTTCCTCACGCCATCGACGTCGACCCCAACTTCGGGACGATATTGCGCACACAAGACACGATTTATGTCTTTATAAACTCGCCAAACTCTCTTGCATATGTAACGCGAGAGAGAACCGAGGAAGTTGCAACACGACGGCGCGCACCACACGTGCGCCTCTTGCAATTAGTCGCTCGTTTCGCACCTAGATTAGTTTTTGCTTGCCTCCTATTATTAGAAGTCTAATGCAACCTATGGTCACTGCCTGTTGAGATCTGCATCTCTCCGGCCCAGAATTGGCGCGTTTCGATTGTATCCGCGTTATGAAAGAGTTGACGTAAATCTGGCGCTTGAGGAGGATGCTTGCGCCGGTAATTACGAGTAAACGCCGTGTGCGAGCAATAATTAGATGTTATTAGTTGGTTGCTCACTGGTTCACTCAAGCGATAGTTAAAACTCCTTTACGATGTCGAGTGTTGCTCGCTCTTACTGGTTCTTAACGCAATCGAATGATTAATGTTACGAATTTCCCGCCATTGTGTACACTAGCGACATCTAGCGTACACTAACATTAAACTTAGTTTCCTTCTGCCGTACTAGGGGTCGCTGATGGTTCTCGACAACCGCAACCAACTTCGCGCTTTCTTTAACATCGATGTTTTAATTCTGGACGCTTATGGATTTTATTGATTGCAAACATCACTGGGCGTCGAATGCGCGTATCGGCATGTTGCGTGCGCGCGCCGCCATAACTTAAACGGCGCGCAAATGTCAACGCTCGCGATGATTTCAACGATTGCGCGCGCCGAAATAAGTCGCGTTCTCTTCGCTTTAATTCGCGGCACAATGAATGACACAAAGACGTACTCGTAAATAAATCGGACGTGCGTAATCCTCCGAAGATGTGCGCAGACGAAGACGAAGGTATGCTTCTTATGGCTGCCATCGTCGAGCGTGGAATTGTGGATGGAATTGAGTTTGTTTTATTACCACGCGATCGTCGCCATTTTTACCGAAAGCTAAGCGGTCGGATGCATGGATGCAATCGTGCACAATTTATATATCAAGTCGCTCAAATGTGGGACGACTCGAACGCCATGTTGAATTAACGCAATAAATAAATAACAATCAAACAAACGTATATAGACCACCAACTATACACAATGTTTGGGGACAACAAGTTTAAAACGTCGAAAACTTCTTACAATCAACGAGTTACCGCATCGCACATTATCGGGTTCCATAAACGACGTTATCGAGTTTCCTGCTTGCAATAAATTCGCACAATCGGCGAACGCTGACGGGGAAGAGTGGAAAGCGGATAGGAGCGGAAAAAGGACGATCATAAATGGGAGTCTTCGAAGGTTTCGTGCGGTGTGAGATATCTGTATGGATAATGGTTCCATCTAGGTCTTTCAATCTACTCTTCCACTATTTTTCTTTCCGCTCAATAAAGAACCAGAAAGAGCAGAGTATCTGCAATGTGGAAATGTACAAATTTGTATCAGATGTCTTGAGAAGTCAGGCACGTGTTTGTTCGTTCATTGCCTCGCAAAATCACACAACAAGAAGTGTTCCTAGTCGAGTGACAATATTTAAACAATCTGCACATTGGAAAATTTGTGGTCAGTTTATAACCTTCTTGATTACACAATGCTGCTTTTGATTTTCTGGTTTCTGCGTGCATTATATGGCATTTTAACTGTTTCCCAGAGACAGAAGAAAACGTAGTGGTCGAGAAAAAGTGAATCGAATTACGACGTCTAGACCGCACTATTATATGTGCTTACTAACAAAATCGGTCGTAACTATGTTTAACTATGCTTTAATGTGACTTTAGTGCGAATGACACAAGCGTTTTCTTACATTTGCATCGATCGTATGAATAGAATAGAATTAGTTAGCTGTAAAAAAATGATAAGAGAAGAGAAAATTATTTTATAATGGTTTTCTAAAATCAGACAATAAATTAGCATTTGCAGCTGGATTTATAGAAAGCGCTCTGATTGTAAGTTCACAGAACAAATAGAAATTACGCGCTAAAATGCAACAACATCTCAAAACATTCTTCAACGATTAAAGCAGGAAACAGATTCGTGATTTATGAAGACCATGATCTTCTCTGCTATGACAAATCAATTAGTGCTGACTATTATTAAACACTACATGACGATAAATTATAAATACACTTAAACACTGTTGGAAAACAGCAATTATCTCCATAATTATGATTGCAAATCAGTTTGTCACTCCGACAACATGATTCTCCACTGGTTTACGCGCTCTTTACGACAACTCTTCTCTTTTACAACTTTTAATTATTAGTTTCTTTCTTAATTCCAATTGCAATCCGAACAATAAAACGAGCGACGCGGATGATTAATAACAATAATTTCGCAAAGTTCATAAAAATGGTAATAACGTCCTTTTCTTGGCACTCGGCGAAGAGTCCCTGCGTCTATTTATGGCAATCGGGAGTCATCGCGGCGGCAAATAAAATACCGAAGTAATGCGCGCTTCGTGAAGGCGGTTTTTTTTCGCCAATTTCGCCTTCTTCGGCGCTCGTCGAAGATTGTCTCGAGTGACGTACGATCTGCATTCGTTGCGGGCCGGTCGTGATGCGCTTTGCTCGTGTTGTTCCACTTCAGCGGCGCGCATCGCATAAATCACAACGATCACAAGCAGGCTTTGATTTAATTTTCGCGGTTTCGTCATTTTTGACGACTGTTCACTTGCTTCGACTCGCTCGAAAAGTGTGAAATGCATCAAAACCCATTAGTACCCATTAGGTAACGTCAATTACAATTAGAAGTAACCGAAAATCGTTTAATGGGTCCTGCTTTACACGCCGCGCCTTTACAATGAGCGTTCGAACATGAATAATTACCTTAATTAATTTGAGAATCGATTTCTTTTCAATTTACAAAGTGCCGATTTGTCAACGCGTTGCAAGTTGCACGTTTAGTTTTTCTGTCAAGTTTCATTAACATCAGGCATTAATTAATCTCTTAATCAACCCCTAAACAACGCCATCTACAACGAATAAGTAACGCCATCTTGCGTTCATGTTAATTCATCGCAGTAAATCTAAATAAGTCAATTAGATATAACGAGATAAACTTGTGAAAAACCTTTAAGAAATTTGGATAATTTATAATCTTCAGACCGCTTAATTTGCAACAATTGTAGTCGCACATTTAGTAAACTGTTTACGATGTTCCAAGCAAGCTATTGTCAAATAATTAACGCCATTCGCGAATTTATTAACGCTTAAGGTTGCCGCGCTCGCGCAGCGGCGTGCGAATGTACAAATTTGGCAAAATCGCAGAACGCCGAATCACAAAACATAATGAAACCTGCGAGAACATAATCCGCCTCCCAAGAGTCGCGACCGAAGAAGTGGATGAAGAAGCAGGTCAAGTTGAGCAACAAATCGGGCGAAACTGCAACGCTACACATTTGGCAAATTTAATCATTTAATTGTTTTTTGTTTTTATAAGTGGCGACATCTGTTTATAAGACGCTCGAACGAATCTGGGACGGCGCGAAACCGAAATGATATAATCTTTATTAGCGCTTAATTGAGTTTTCCCGCAATTACGAATCGCCTTTACGACGGGACGTTTCGAATCGCCGATTGCGCCACCGAATGGACGGACGAAGATGCGCGCGCCGCAATAAATAATAACAAATAAGGAAATGTATGGCAATCACTGCGCGACGATCGATTACGAGCGCGCGCGATCAATGCGTCGTTAAAGCGTCAATCGGCGATCGATTAATTGCGCGTTAATCATTCGCGCGTCGCCGATTTCACGCACGATCTCTTTCAATCGATCCTTTATCGGCCGCCCGTTGATTTATTAGTTTTGCTCTGTTTCTTGATAATCGAACGTTCCTGATAGCCGAAGATGTTCTCTGTGACGGTTTCAGTAGGCGTTTATCGCTCTCGAACGGCTCTGCATGACTTCGCGCACTCGCGGCCGTTGTTCTCGCGGGTCTCGAGCATGTCCAGCGACCATACGCATCGGCAGCAAACGAAAATATTAGGCCAAGGCGCATCGCATTAACTCGCCGCCGTTGTTCGCTCTCGTCGGCGCTCTTCAGCCGCGCATCTTTTCGGCCGACGCGTCTTCGGATCGCGGCGCCCGACTTGGATCGTCGCTCTTACTGCTTTTTTCCGCGCGCAGCGCATCGCGGTGTTTTGTAACGTTTCTGCGCAACGCCGACGCCGACGATACGACGCGATATTCTGAATTCTGCCTCGAACGCGTCCGAGAACAACGCAACCGCGTAGGCTTTTACTTCAGCTCCTTTGGCTCAATGATTTAATGCGTGTCTGGTTGCATAACACAAAATTAAAGAGAAAATCTATCGGAACAATTAAAATCCAAACAGTTACTCCATGAATTTATTTCTGCGAGTTACAACATTGTTTTTTTCAAAGATTTTTCAACTAAAATGTTTATTTTCTGGTTAGATTTTGTTGACAGTGAGTGAAAATAACTAACGACATCTACACGTGACTATTTCAACTAAATCTGTCAACTTCTCTCATGGGTTGCACCTGTCTCGTCCGCCCTACATCTAATGAAGAAGATATGGTTGCATAACATGCGAAATAACAGACAAAACCATGCAGAACAAATAAAATAGAAGCAATTACTTGTAGAATATGTTAATGTGAATTATAATATTGTTTTTGGAAAGGATTTTGCACATATATTTTAGTATTTAAGGTAGATTTTGTTAATTATTCACTAGCGACATCTACGCGTAAACGCTTGTACCAGAACTGTCAAAGTTTATTTCGTCACTCCTATTGGCCCGTCAGTCTTATGTCGGACGATGAAGAAAACAAGTGAAGTGATGTTAAAATAACCTAATCAATTCGAATGTGTAAATTAGTTCAAGGCGTTCGAAAAACGCCGAACAAAAGCCAATTTCGCGTCGGCGCAAAGCGGCGGAAAAAAGGAGGCATCGGCGCTTCGCGTGCTCTCCGGTCTCGCATTTCTCGTTCCTCGCATCGCGCTCGCCTGCTGTTGCAATCCGCGAAGAAGACAGAATAAAATAACGCATAAAAGATGATTGTTGTTAAGTAACGCGCACGTTACACGGCCGCATTAAGCTTTTGCGAGCAATAAAAGCACGTCTACGTGCGCTCACATGAGTTATCGGCTGTCGGCTGCGATACGATAATGCGCAAATGTGCAAGTGCAAATACGACGACGAGCGTCTAATGAGCGCTCGCGAATTCGCCAAAGCCCGCCACGACCTGCGGTCACCGATTACGCACCGAATCGAAGGACCAAAATGTGACAGCGATTAACGAACGTCTTGCGTTTTGCAGGTTGTGCCGAGAGATGCAGTCATCGGGAGACGCAGGGCCCCGCTCGACGAGCGCGCCGACGTTTGCTCAATCGCTCGACAATCGATGGATAATTGCGTGCGAAGATGCGTTCGCCGCACGCTCGGCGCGCAATTAGCGCGCCGCAGCGCACACGTTTTTCCAATAAATATTTCGACGAATGCGCCGCGGCGAGGGGCGCGCATTGTTTACGAGCCGCCATCGTCGGCGCCGATTATCATCCGATTGCAGACCTTGCCGGGCGCGTTTCAGCGCGCCGGAAAAATCGCGGACCGTGTCCTGAATACATTGCGCTCATTCCCCGCCGCGCTCGAGAGGTTCTCCGCGAGAGTGCGAATCTCGTTGCCGATTAATTATATAATTAAATCGCCGAGCGCGTAATCGCCGTTTTGTCGCATTGTTTGCGCTGCTTTACGATTGCGGAAAGAACTTCCAGACACTTTTCAGAACTTTAGAACATTGTTTACCGCAGCCGCAAGTAATAACGCGCTGCATGCGGCTAAGTTTGGGCTTGAGTCTGCGTCTAAGTCTAATCACGTTTTATCGCCGCGACGCACGCGTAAATCGTCAAATCGTGCATCTGCGACGCACCAAACTTTCACTGCCGACGAAGTTTCGTGTTTCACTGTCAACGCATTCTTTCTCCGGCCGCAACCGCTTGCTTCCACTTTGTGATTAGCATCGCGCCTCTAATTCCGCGTCGAGTGTTATTTCATAATCGCAACACAAGCGATCGTAATTATCGATTGCGCCATCTTCCTGTTAAGGCGTCGTCTTATCACATCATGCGCACGTCAAACGAAATCGAGTTAAGTCAGGTTATGTCCGGCGGTACGTATAAAGCTGACGGATGAATTTTTAAATTTATAATACTTGCGAATGGGAAACGAGAGATGAACGAAAACGAATTTGTGTCGGACGAAACTGGCGCTCGTTTATTATTAAAGCGCGCGACTCATCCGGAAAGTTCAAGTTCTGCAGTTAGAGCACGCTTTGGTGGAAAATCAATATGGGAAAAAGGTAAAAGCAAAGCGTGGGTAAAGGTAAAGGTAAGTGAGGTTATGTTCAGAGATATTTACAACCATTCACCAAAAAGTGGCATGAAAATTGCGGGTGCTTTGCGTAACTTTAAAATATGCGAAATATTTCAATTCGCTGCTCTTATTGTGCACGTTTTTAGCAAACTAAGATTATTTAACAAGTATTGGGCCATGTCATGTGCGCGCTAGGCATAACAAAGACCGCTTAACGAGCGCCCGTGGTGTGTGTTCATTAGAAATTCACGAAAAAAGCACGAACTCGACAAAAGTGAAAAATGCGAGGGAATTTTGTAGCGAAGAAAGTCTCTGCCTCGTGTTATTCAAGACGTGCTCTTGTTAATTAATTTTTCGATGTAAATCTACATTCTTGATATTCACAAAGCTAACAGATCAATTTTACGTAATGTAGTTGTTGGTGGTACAAGTAATATTAAATGGTTGTACAACTTAGAATTGAAAATATTTGCAAATACGCAAAACATTGTAAAACTTTGTGCAATATCATCAAAACTAATTTTGGAATGTATGTAAATGTATTCTAACAATAAGTTATTGATATACTAACCATTGCTTGACTTGGGTCGTTTGAAATAATTTTATTGTACACATTGAAGGACTGTATTAATAATTGCGCAGAATTCTTGCCAACGCCCAATACCAAAAATGTCCAAGTATAAACATTGTGCAATAGCATTTAACATTTGTAAGCAACCGTCAAAACGTTGTGTTTTACACGATTACGAACGTATTTCCTGTTTTATTAGTTAAATGCTTTGTTCCTCTTTGAATCTGAACATTCCCAAATATGAGGATTATGTGACACTAACATAAGTAGCGCTTTCTAACGAGCTGTGCGTTTTGTCGCAAATTGTGTTTATAAAAAGGCATTAGAGCGTTCGGCGTTCGAGCATGTGCTAAACACCCATTGTTGCAAGTTGTAGACACGCCGCGCGACATGCGTACAAAGTGAGCACGCTCGTTTTCGATTGTTTAGTTAGTTTATAACATCTTAGGCACAACCGAAGCGCGCTGCTCGTTTCATTCGTGCGCTCGACGTGTCGGTTCTCGCTCGTCGTTTGCATACCCGAGCGCATTTTGTTTTGTCTTAATTGTGCTCGCAATCAACGGCGCCACAGTTACCTCACAATGAAATTAATTAATTAAATGTTGCGTTTGTTCTTCTGGTCTGGTGCTTTGTTTCATATTCTTAGTGCATGCACCACAAGGGTAATACAACCCTTAAAAAATTGAAATATTTAGTTTAATTAAATTTACAAATTAATGTTTAATCATAACAGTGTGGCGAAATGTTGGAAGGCGTCGAATGTTTTGCGTGTACTCGTTACACGTTTCGCAACAAATCAGTTCAACGGTTCACATAATTAACGTTAATTAATAGAATTAAATGAAAGAACTGGCTGGTTAGTGATTGAAAAACTCAGATGAACTAATCCGTAGAAGCAGACAATGATTTACAAACTAAACTAATTGTTAGTCTGGTAACATATTTACATATTACCATATCAGCTTAGATTAGGTTAGTTTCGGTTAGGTTAAGTTAGATTAGGTTTAGTCAAGTGTTTACGATTTGATTTCGTACGAATAATGTCCTTAAAGAGTTCTTTTGTATCAGCCTAAAAAACTTTAGTGTTGAAGCCCTAGAAACCTATGAACGCGTGGATTCTATGCAGCAAACCTCTCTAAAGCTTTCTCCTACATTTTGAAAGTCCCTCGAGGGTTGTCAGCTCATCTGTACTTTGAAAAACATCAGACGAAAAGCTGCCCCAAATGTCTACTTCTTTCCTCTCCGAAAGAATCATTTCTAAGCGTCACAATTCCGAAATCTGAGCAGAAATTAAAAAATCCTAAGCAGCCTTTTAAAACACCGAAAAAGTACTTTCAAATGACCACATAGGCAATACTTAATAATCAACAAAAACCCTTCAGAAATGACGAAATTCAAACCATCACAAACTCTGAATTATTATCGGCGCGTTTAAAATGTGAATGTTCTTCCTAAATCCGTCTCTAGGAAGGAAGAAGAAATCGAGGAAGTGTTCACGACATTAAATATGCTCGGACCTCGGACATCACTAAATTAACATCCTCGTCGACAAGAGGCGCCGACCGAGCGACGCTAAAAATACCTAATTGATCCTCGAACATGTAATAAATCAAGCATCAATTCGGTAAGCGTGTCAACGAAACGAAGAGGCGACTCGAGAAGCACTCCGCCTCGAAAGTGTAAGTTCGGCCGTGCGCGAACGAAGCGCTTGTTTGTGTTTGCGAGAAACCATTGCGTAACATTAATAACCAATCGTAATTAATCGGCGCGGCGCTTATTTGTCCGGCGGTGATTAATGGCCGACAGGTAATCGTTCCTCTTTATAGACGGACGGTGAATTACACTTTCCTTAGCGTCCTTCCTTCCTTCCTTCCTTATATTCTTTAGCTTCGACAACAATTTCCAGCAATTTTGTTCATTTTTGTGCATTCCCTATTCAATAATCGACAACATGGTAAAATTTAGAAAAGTTTTCGATTTAATCCATTGAAAAGTGCGAAACAATCGAAATAAATTTCTACTATTTATTTCATACAGTGCGTTTAAAGTTCTATGGAAAATAATGAAGAAATAACACTAAACATGTTTAGCATGTAGCGCCATCTGTTATTCAATAGCTCATCATTTTATATCAATTTTTTCTTGAAATATTTCGTTTTGAAATGTCCGAAACGCCTTGTAAACCGGAAGATGATTATCGCAATTTCGTTTCCGAATTCCCACAACACGATTAGGCAGGTGGGCATGCACGCACGTTAATCACATTTCGTGGCCAATTTTCGCTGCCGGGCGTCGCGTCAACAATAATTACGCATGATAGTAATAGGCGATTGTATTTCTTATCTAACCGATAATAACAATCATAATGACGACAATCACATCAAAATTGTTGTTATGCTACTCGTACCTCCTCACGAAGACGAAAGTGCAAAGTGTCTAAAAACCAATTTTTGCTTTTAACCTAACCTAACCTTCCCTAACCTAATCTACTACTACCCTACCTTCAACTATCCTCGGTCTCTCCTACTTGAAAGCAGGGGAGATTCTATGCAGTCTTTTACATAGTTTTAGGTCTCCTTCGTGTCCTAACCTAACTTAACCTTACCCCGGCCTGTCTTACGTTAAAATAATGCATTTTACGATTCTACGCAATCGTTTAGGTCATTTTTAAGCTCTCTGCGATACTCCAATCATTATTGTCCTGCGTAACTCAGATTAAATGCATGTTGCATTACCAGCACTTTAGTTATTCGAAGATATTACACATCGCACACTCGAATCTTCTACAATCTAGTCTCGAATTCTACCTGTCCAGAGACGAAACCGACTAACAATTTCAAACGGTAAGCAGATCTAATCACGAATCGCGCATCGCAGATCGCGACTTGCGAATAGAACATAGCACATCAAACATAACACGTTAAACATGCAGAATACGTCGGTGTAGCGAGCATTGTGCACACGGCGAACGAACGAAAATCTTCGGCGAGTTTCAATGCGTCTCGATGTTTTCAATTGCGCCGCGTGTTGCATAAACGCGTTTTGTTTATGCGCCTCGGCGTCTGAGGCGGCGTTGTGCAATTTAATATATTTATGCAAAGTGGAGTAATGTGCGCGTTCAGCACGTGTGCATTACACGATGATTTCTCGTTCGACGCCGCGAAGATTCGCAGCTTGCAGCGCTCGCAGCCGACGCTTCGCTCTCGCGGCGCAGTGCGTGTTGCATATGTTAAGAGAACAAGTTATTGCGCTATTTTCCGGCCGTTGCGTTTTACGCGTGCCCACGACATGGAAAAATACCCGCGACGAGAAATAAACACTTAATTACGCCGCATAATTAATCTCCGAACATTTCAACCCTGAAAAGCTGCCCGACACGTAATGTTTTCGCTCCTAATCAACGACGCAAGGTCACATGTGATGTTTTAATTACGCGAAACTCATCAACGCACAACCGCTCGCTCCACTAATTATGCGATTCGTTTTAACATGTATAATTCGTTGCAGAAGCCTGCGCCGAATAGTTTGTTGCGATAAATATTGTTTAATCTCTCCGAGGAGATAATTAGTTGCTCTTCACGTGCAGCACGTGACGCGTCACTTCTTCGTCGATGGTCAATCGATTCGCGTGAGAAGGACGCGAATCGCAAATGGCCACTTAGCGCGCGGGCTCAGCGCAAGTTATTTAATTTTAACTGCCGCCAAGTCATCATCGCATGATCGCATCGCATCGCGCCACGACTAGAAAGGAGAGTTTTTTTTTGTTTGTCTATTTATTCATTTATAATCTATGCACGCGCCCGCGGACGAACGGTTTATGATCGCGATTGCGCAACGAGTCGCTGAAATTGTTCTTGACTCCTCGATTGCGAGCAAAAAACGGACGAGAAACTTGACCTCATAACTTAATTAGCGTGTTATATAACTTTGTGTAACGTTTTCGAACTACAATTATGCATGTTTGGCTGGCGTTCAAAATGCCAAATTTTACTTTCGCCCCAAATTTCAATTTCGACTCGAGGGGCGAGGGAGATCGGCCGAGTTGAATTAAATCTCGAGATGAATTGGTGCTTGACTGGCTGTTTGTCATCAAGGCAAGGATGCTGGCCTTTTCAAGGACGTTGAACAAGGGAGTCGAATCCTTCAAGGTCTATACTACAATATATCTAGAGCCACTCTCGCGCTAGGCAACCAAAAATGTTTGTTTTAGAAGCGAAGGAAGTTACAGGTTTCTGTACTGTGTTCTAGGTATTACCAATAGAGTTCAAAACGGAGGAATTAGGCAACCCAAAATATAATAATTATAAGCTTGACTTCATTTGGAAGTTCTCGGGATATTGTCAACTGTGTAAAGCAAACGAAATTCATGCACCCGAAGACAAATGGCTCTCCAGAGTTGCGCTTTGTTATTCAAGCTCATCCTTCCATCTTAGTCCTTTCAGCCAGTTTCAAAGGATGATGAATCGACGTCACTCCGTCGCAACGCACGGGAGGATATATTGCATAATGCCGGTTCGTCCTGGAAGGGTGGGGCACGATGCGCACGTGTCTATATTGTACGTGACTTCGCATATGAAGAGTTTAATGCTGCTTCCCTACCTACAATAGCGTAGGGGAGACCGGTGATAGTCGAAGCTAAGACATAAACGTTTGATTAAAACACAGACCAAACTATTCTCGGTCTCCCCTACGCCCAATAAAATTACCCTTCAGGTAATGTTTGACAGGACACGACCTACACGTGACCATCAATGCGTCCGTACATGTAATTGAAATTGATGAGTTTATGTGCTCGTTAAACTCGCCTCAGTTGCTAATATAAAGCGCTCTTCATCTGTGAAACTTTTTGTGCGTTTTTTTGTTCAAATGTAAATATAATTTAAACTTGATGGATGTAACATCAGGCGCGTTCCTTTGACGCACACGAATCGTGCGTGGCGGACACGTATGCCCCTGACATTAATTAATTAATCATTATCGCTTTTGTAATTTATGTAACGCGCCACTATCGTTCGCCTCGGACGCGGACGGGCGTTAATGCTCGTCGGACGCGTTTGTTCGACGATTGGCCAACTCTTCGCGCGTCTTCACAAAACTCCGAACGCTTTCGATGCATATCATATGGCTCGCACGTTCTACACGAATAATTAGGCTATTCGCTTAAGAAATGAATGGTTTCCAGATTAGGAAGAGAGAGGGACGTCTAAGAATTGCAAAATCATCTCAAGTTAGCGTGCAGAAATTGAAACAAATTAGGAATTAATATTCCAATTATAATTTAACTCTTAACAACGCAAACAAACCTAGAAAATTAATTCATTATTTTGGTTATTTAAAATGTTAATCTACACACGCATTTGGCAATTTCTCCGCCATCAATCAATCACGCATCAATCACTCTTTTTGCATTCACATTCACTTTTCCTTAAAAAATTAAATTTACTTCTGATGTTTTGTACCTAGCGCCATCTATCTTTCAAAATTACAACTTTGTCTATCGTGTTCCACTCATAGATGACACTAATGGAGCATCTTCCAAACTGCTAACTTGCAAACTTCACTCATAGATGACGTTAACATATACTCAGACGAATTCCACCGAAGAAACGAAGGTGAGGAAAATATTGCAAACAAAAAATCGTGACACGCGCACAAATAAAATCTCTGGTCCCCGTCCCTCTTCTATTTCAAATTCATCGCGAGCCAGGCTAACAGAAGCACTCATAATTGATTCGCCCGCACGATTTGTTAAGCAATCGCCGGTTCGTTGCGGCGCTTTGATCGCGCGCGCGCACACGTACGCTTCTTCATCTGTCGCGGCGATTGCTAATTCTCGTGATTGCCGGCCGGGTCGTGATGCGCCATATCGGCGAATAAATGTGCAACGCGGTCCGGCCGCGGCGATTGCAAAATGTGCTCCGCATCGGCGCGCGGCGCTCCGAGATTCGCTAATTCGCGATAATTTTATTGTTCGCGCGCCGCGAGCCGTCCCAGCGCAATCGGATGAGTCGTGAACGTCTGCGTCTCTACAGGACGTTACGAACGACAAAACCTCTCAAAACATTCAGCCGCAACTAGCGACATCTCTGAGCGAATAAGTCAAACATTCAGTTATTTAACTCATCTCAAAATATTCAGTCACAACTAGCGACATCTCTGAGCGAATATGTCAAACAGTTATTTAACTTTTGCAGATTTCTTCTGTCGTTAACGTGCGTGGTTTTTATGGGGCAAACTTCTGAGAAGTACTCCAAACGAACAATTTGTGGGAATCAAAGATCATGGGACATTAAATTTGTTTCTTCCACTTCTGTGATTTACCGATTTACCGATTTAACGATCGAAAGTATGACCTTGGGCGAGAATATCGTCTTGCGTCTCGCAACAATCGAGGAGACACTTAACGCCGATCATCTCGGAATGGATGCGTTCGCTGCGCAGCATCCGTTTACGAACGATCCTCGCTTCTGTCGCCTTGTCTTAATCACATTTTTAGTGCTTTACAACTTCTCGACTTACATCTCTTGCATCTAGCGCGACCGAGATGCTTCTACGTGTCTCTAGTTTCACGCCATGTCCGATCGCTTGCCTCACAATTATTTTTAATTCGATTGCAGCGCGTGGGCACGATGAGCGATGACTTCGTGCTTTATTAATTCTCATTTTGTTCGTGCAATCGCAAGAGAACAGGAGATATTGACGGCAGAGAGGCACCGTTCTCTCATTTGTAAACACAAATGTCGACTGAAGTTTCTGTCAAATTCGTGTCTTCCTAAATTAATAATTTTTGCTTCGATTATAGCTTGCGAGTAATTAGTTAACGATCGTGACGATTCGCTCGACTCGTTCGTTTCCCCAGACTTTGCGGATTGCAAATCTTGCGGTTCGTTCCAGTCCGCGACTAACGACGAATTGTCTCCGGCCGAAAGAGTCGATAATTTACGCTGATTCGAATTAAATTTCGATTTCGTCATCTAATTAGCGTGCGCAATCATTGCGGTTCGAAGGGAACGCAAAACGGCGCGCCGTGGGCATCCTAATGAACGCGAACGCAACATCATTCTTTCGCTTCTCCTCCTGACGAAAGGAGATCTAACGAGCGTAATTAAAATTAGCGAAATTTGCGTTATGCCTGCGTCCGGTCCAGAAACGAGAGATGAGCTAACCGGCGTTGAGTGTCGAGTTTCAAGCGCTCGTTTTCCACTTTAAACATTTCAAAACGAAGCTAAATGTTTCAAGCATTAGCCAGCGTCAGTCATAATATTACCTATAATGGTAGATGTCTTTCCCAATAAAAAATATTGATCGTAATGACGCTTTGAAATTGAGATATTTTTAATTCCCCTGGCTTTAAAGTGCAGTTTTTGTTAGGAGTCACGAGCGCTGGGCGTCGAGCGCGAAGCGTCACGGGAAAATCGAAGTTGCTAAGCCTTTGGGGAATTTTCCCTGCGCAGCATCCCCCACCGCGCGCGGCATACAGAAAGGGTGCATAACTGAGCATTTCGAGTTTCGAGCAATTTCGAAAATGTTTTATTTTTATTACGTGCAGCTTTATTTGAACAAAACAATGGGATTAAACATCTGCAAGAATTGCGGATATGGTGGTTCCATATGGTCCGGTCGTGGGATCCACTGGCCTATAAGTTCCCGTGGGGTGGAAAGATGGTGTGGATATAGTTGGGGTGGTAGTGTCCACGGTACGGTCGGTTAGAAGAAACGGAGGAACGGTGGCATCGATTGGGATCACCGGACGACCAGTGGGTCTTGTAAGAGGCGGACGGAATGTTGGTCTTTGAGTTGGCAAATCCTCTAGTTTGTGGGCAACATCGTCTGGGACTTGAGCAAGGGCCACACCGCAGAAGAGTGCGAAAAATAGCATCCGAATCTGAAAAAATTACACGTAGTATCGAGGTATTCAGAATAGAACTTAACTTACCATTGGAACCGTTTTGAAGTAACGCACAAGATAATATGAACTGGGACTGAAACGCAGACATCCTATTTATACTCGAAATAGTTAATTTGCATTGACATCATACCACAAAATATGCAACAGAGATTACCAAGTTTTGTAAATCCCAGAAGGACCATATCGTGAATAAGAAATGCTAAAGGACAACTCAACAACAATTAGTTGGTAAGGTTCAGGGTTCATTTATAAAATGCTTGTTTATGGTATGTTTTATTCAAGATACGTCAAAATATGGAACAAACCAATTGGAGGAATTCATCACTCTGAATTTATTCGACTGGTCCAACAGTCACTTCGGTGTCGATTGGTCCCAAGGTTCCAGTTGTCTGCCAAGGACGTCCAGTTGGTCGAGTAAATGGAGGACGTCTCGTTGGCCAAGTAAATGGAGGACGACCAGTAAATGGAGGAAAACGGGATGGCCTAGTAAATGAAGGACGGAAAGTAGATACTGGACCGATTGGTTTGTCAGTTGGTTGGTCGACCACGTCCTGAGCCGAAACCACTGAGCACAAGACAACGACAAGTAGCATTCGAATCTGTTGTGAGAAAATTCCACATGATATCGAAGTCATTGATCGTTTTATTGTAGATAGTCTGACAATGAGTAGAAGTTTACTTACCATTTTAGCAGTTTTAGACCAAACACTGTATAGCACATACTAAGACAAAACGTCCTATTTATACCCGAAATAGATAATTTGCATTGACATCATATCACAAAATATGCAACAGAGATTACCAAGTGGTGTAAATCCCAGAAGGCGCATGTGACTGAGGATACCTAACTGACAAAGACAATGATTTGGTTCAAGGGAATATTGGCATGTCTACTATCATTTATTGTTTTGTTTGGTAAGGTGTTTTGAAACTGGTTGTTGCTCGCCCCGCAGCACCTTCCGCAGCACCATCTGCAGCACCTTCCGCGGCCTTGTCTAGGACGTTCGCTATGGTTTTTGCTCGCCCCGCATGTTTCAAGTTCCAAATGTTAAAATATTTATTCTGACAATGTGTATCAAAAGTATTTATTCATGAAACATGTAACTATTCAACTATTACTGCCTTTTTAATTTCACCGAAATTGATAGTGAACGGCGGCCTGGGTCTACCACTTAGACTCATTTATAGTGGCATGCAAATGCAGAACAGGATAAAAACAGTAAATTGCATAAATGTTGTGTATTTTGAGGAGAAATACATTCTCATTCAATTCACTCAACAACGTCGGCATCTGCAGCCATACCGACAGCAACTGGCGGCCGAACAGTCATAAATGTTGGTCTAGTTGGTCAGGGGCGGGATGTCGGGAATCTTGGGCTCCCAGTGGGAGGAACAGTTGGTCTGATTGGATTGATTAGATCATCATGATCGATAGGTCCAACTGGACCCTCGGTTGGCCTGACCGGATCGATAGTGCCATCGATCGGGTCAACAGGACGACCTGGCGGTCCGACAGGGCGACGAGTTGGTTTGGTCGGTTTGTTATTTCCATCGGGCTGCATTTCAGGACGGCCAGGTGGTCCAGTTGGTTTGGTACCAGCATGAGGTGGTCCAGCAGGCCGACGAGTCGGTTTGGTCGGTTTGTCAGCTCCATCAGGTCGCGTATGAGGACGACCACTTGGTCTGCATGGTTTGCCAGCGTTATGGGGAGGTCGAACCGGATGACCAGCGGGTCTGTGCGGATTCAATTGAATGGGACGTGATGACGGGGTTGCGGTTGCATCGTCGACCATATTACCCGCTTCTTGGCAGAAGGCCAGTCCGCACAAGACAACGATAAGTAACATTCGAATCTGAAGGAAAATAATTTAAAATTAAACAATTTAGTCCTATCTGTTTAGTAAATAGATTGGATGTATACTCACCATTGTTGCTTTTTCTGTAATAAGTTTTGGCCAATACTCATTCAATCTATTTATACCAGAATTAGCTAATTACCATTGACAACACCTCGCAAAACAATTACTATGCCGAGATAAGGCGCAATGTCCCAAAAACCGACGCAGAACACGCACTGTATATTATAATTAAATATTTATGAACGTAGTCAAGTTAACAACAACAAAACATCAATTTCCATAACGATAATGATTGTTTATTACGAACTGTAGGCAACTCATCGAACATTGAGGTACATTGGGTTGCCTAAATCCAGACCGACTGATATAAGCAGCATTTATTAAGCCTATTATTAAGCATATAAATCACATTCGCAATATCGGCATAAATGTTATGACATTTGCGCATTCCTGGTCTTTGCCCACGTCCCTAATCCCCGCCACCCCTGGCTACAACCACCACCGGCAACGAACACCACCGCGACGCCGTCAATCCAAGGCCGCGCCTAATGCGATAGTTTATCCACGGTGGTGCGCGAGCGAGGAGCGAATATAAAATGCACCCTCGGCGCGGCCGAGCGCACCCTCTGAATGAAAGCTATTTTCGAGCGCGGCGCCGGCGGCCTCGACGCTAATGCATAACAAACGCGCGCGCAATGGAGGGGCGCAGGCGGAGGGTGCGTCTCGCGCACCTTTACTCCCGCCACCCCCGTTGACATTACGCGGAGGTGGTCGCCGCCGTCTAATGCTCTCGTAATACCGGCCGCATACATATTTATAACTCGCCCTCGCGCCGACGAGCGCGCAAACGCCGTCGGTCCCTTGAAACAGAAAAAATGCCTTCGAAACGCATTCGGGGCGTATTGTATGCATCGTAGGAATATGTTTCGCACGCGTGTGTGCGTATTCAGATACCAATGAATAATGAATATGAATATAAACAACGGAATTACAATATAGGTATTTAAAACACAATGTTCCCCAGAGAATGTCATTGAAAATGCATGAGGTAGGGAAGGTTGGACGAAAGCGAATATCGCTTATGTCAATGTCATGAAAACTGTGTCATTCATAGTACGTCAGGTAGGGGAGGTTCGACTAAAGCGAATGGGGTGAGTAATACAGCGAATATCTTCTATTCCTTCTAATTTATTGGTTGGCTGGGCGGCGGGTTGCCATAGCGACGGTCAGCTGGTGTAATAGAGCGAAACGTGAAGTCCTTTGTTTATAATTTTGTTATTTTTCGTTCTTCGATTAAAACTAAACGGCAATTACCAATGAAAGCTTCCGCTGTTCTTTTTTCCCACCCTTCCCCTACAAAAAAAAAACGAATGAAAAGGTCTAAGGTCCATGGGACAGTAGATATCGTATCAGCCTGCTTTGGAAAATGTGCAAAAGTGCAGAAATTGCCCTGGCAGTGCGCCAAACTCAAATTGGCACATAAATCCAACCCGTATCCTTCGAGCCGGATAGATCACCGAACAAAAGTAATAAAAGTAGAAAAGTCACAAACAACGGCATCAATAAATCTTTATGCTTTCAAATAATATTTTTGTTTTTCATTTTAACTTACACCACTTTCGACTCACCTTTGAGCGCCATCTACGTTTGTAAATCTCAAACTCCGACGCCATACAGCGCCATCTGATAATATACGAAGCAAGCTAAAAACACGTGGGCGAAGGGAGAACTCGAGGGGTATAAGAAGGGGGCAAACAGTGCGTGGTACGTGTTGAAATCCCTTTCGATCCGGTGCTATCCTTCGTCAGATTCCACGCCTGATTAAAGATTAAACGGTTTGTATGACTCAATGCGCCGTGTCGAAATCGAACGAGTGCGGAATGTTTCACGCTTCATTTTGCAAACGTTTGGGCAATTTCGACGCGCTTTTTTCGTCGTTATAAATCGTAATTCTTATTGTCACGCAAAAACTGGCGTAAGCAAACAGGCACCCGAAACATTCCTCATACATTTCGTTGTTTTCGTTCCGTTCGCTCGGTTTTATTTCTCTCTTGTCAATTCTATCGATTCCATCGATTATTAATTAAATGAAAAAAATGTTTTCCCTTTCAATCTACTCAGGTTATTTCACAGTTTCGTTTGATTCGATTGCTCGGCAATATAGAAGAAAAACAAATGAAAAATGCAGAGAGTCGTGTGAAACGAACTGGTAGCTATTGTCATTGACCTTGCGTGACCTTAGGGCAAGGAACGCGAACGGAAACAATAACGTTATTGACACCGCCTGGTATTCGACTGATATTGATTACGTTACGCAAGGAAACAATCAAATAAGTTTATTAAACAATGGGCGAATAATACAGCTGAACGAGCTTCTATTTTACTGCAATACTTGTAGATGGCGATGGCGTTTTAGTGGTTACGAGTGCATGGACACATTGTATATTAATATTATGAAATGTACAATTTAACAATATTGACATTTCAGTTATAATATTTAATATGTTGTTATACAAATACCTTATTATTACGACTATGACTCATTATAGTTACAATTAGTGCTAACTGTAATTATATTTTGCATTTGTTGTTAGTCCAGTGAGTCGCAAAGCCTCGTGAACGCTCGCGAAAGTTTCCCGCGATCGTTACGACCTCTAGTGTCCGTCTACCAGATCAAAATGTTACCTGCAGCGCCATCTAGGATTATACCATTGACCTTCTAATTTAATAACAATTTAATAACAAATTAAACTGCGCCAAAAATGCATTTTAAAATTCTTCATTCCACCAACAAGAAAACACCAGACGACGGGAATGATGATTTGAAAAAGTTATTCGCAAACCTAGCAGTGAATTGTAATAACATTCACGATATAAATAAACGCGGCGCCTTCGACGTTTCCGATTTCCCTAAAGTGCACAAGAGCAGAAGCAAGGATAATGATGTGTCAAAAAACGCGCTCCGAGTGTTTGCGAAAGATGCGAATATAAATAAAAGCGTCAAAGGCACGAAGAATGATGATTTCGGAGTGTCCTTGGCGAGAGCCTCGAGCGGCCCCGTCGCGCGCTCATTCTGTTATAATCCTCTTGAGGAGGACGCCAAGGGATGCGTGAAATCCCATCGCGGAGCTTTAATTTTCCGCGACGCAGGCGGCAACAACAACGGCGCTGGAAGCAAGAGGAGCGTTTTTTGCGGCCGCTTTGCGCAAAAAGTTCGTGGGGATTGCTTCGGTGAGTTTTGCATTTTCGCATGGCACAAATTAAAATCTAATTTGGTAATTTAATTTGCTGATTAGGATGCTTAATTTTACACCAAAAGGATGTAAATTCGTTTAATTAAATTATGTCGACTTTTTTTGGTGCATAGCCGTAAACAGAGTTTGTTTTGTGCGAATATTGTATAAAAACAATTTCATTCTGTAAGTAGTGACACCTATAGTATGAATATGAAGGAATTAAGCGTTCAAGGTTATTGAAGATAGTCCAGTTGCATAGTGTTGGATTAGGTAGTAAGCAGGGAGATCTTTATAGGAATAGAATCGTCACAGGCCGTGTATACTCGGTAAACACACCCACTTTGACGTCACAAACATAGTCGGATATTTCTAAGAATAGACTCGTATAAATTTCGAGAATGGCGACGCTTCAACCACAAACAATTTATTTGTCTTTAATTATTTCTATTTCATCATTTATTAAGTTTCAATTACTGTGTATATCATGTGGACAGGTCGTTTTAATATTTGAATATATGTGACGTAAGTGGGAGTGTTTACGATCATTCCCGAATGTGCACGACGTCGACTAAATACATTTTGAAATTGGAAATTCGAAAAGTTTCGTTGTTTCGAGCATGTTTGCCGCGGGGCTTTGATAATATTAAAATTGTTAAAGCCCGACCTGACAAAAAATGAACAAGTTTAACATCCCGCACAGTAGAATTTCAATTGTTCGTCGTGAATTTCACTCGGGGGCTTTCCTCCACATGCAGAATGGTAAAAGTCCCATTTATATTCGCATAAAAAGCGCAATCAAATCGTGTCCGCGTATGTGCCGCGCAGAGAGCGGAAATTCAGTAATTGGAAAAGCAAACGAGGATTGTAAAATCGATCCGAACACAAAAATCTGCGACACAGCGAAATTATCGCGTGTGATTAAAGCTTAATAGAATACCATCATCAACTAATTAATGAATTGTGCGACGTAATAATAATTACGAACGTGATTTGCGTCCGGCGAAAATACACCGCCCCGCGAAATGCCACGTAGTCTGCTGACCCGCCAACGATCGACCCCAGAAAGACCGAATTAGTTAGATTTGTGTTGATTCTGACCCCAATCCATACGAGCCTCGCGCTGCCCCGCCGGACGCGCTTCGCAAGGTGCACGAATACATTACGCTCGGGGTTGCGGCGGCGGCGGCGGCGGCGGGGAACGCTCGAGCGATTATTGGTCTCCCGGGAAAGTGACGCGCTCGCCGCGCGCGCCAATCGCGGGGGGCGGCCGACGGCGCGCCGGC
>JARRAA010023857.1:0-39744 GCA_030557295.1 Ecitodaemon sp. MM-2014 | reverse complement strand
GGAAAATGGTGTTGGGATTCAGTTGGCAGCATTGTCCACGCAAAGTGCATTTGGCGGCCATCACGTTTTCGTTGATTGGAAACCGAAAAGTTACTGCCAGATTAAGAAGACACTAACGCCGCGCAAAAATTCAAATCTTTCGAATTCGAACGTACCAAACGATGGAATATGGTGTTGGGATTCAGTTGGCAGCATTGTCCACGCAAAGTGCATTTGGCGGCCATCATTTTTTCTCATAGTTGGAAACCGAAAAGTTACTGCCAGACTAAGAAAACACTAACGCCGCGCGAAAATTCAAATCTTCCGAATTCGAACGGAGCAAACGATGAAAATGGTGTTGTGATTCAGTTGGCAGCATTGTCCACGCAAAGTGCATTTGGCGGCCATCATGTTTTCCCATGGTTGGAAACCGAAAAGTTACTGCCAGACTAAGAAGACACTAACACCGCGCGAAAATTCAAATCTTCCGAATTCGAACGTACCAAACAATGGAAGACCTGTTGGAGGGCGTCCTGATATTGTATGCGGCTGCATCCTTATCGAAGTGGAGGTTTTTAGTGGGTGAGGAAACTTGCACGCAACATTTAAATGTTCGTATCAATATTTCAACGCCTGGCAATAGCTAAAACTCAATTAGCAGTGTTAAATTTAATTTTGGCAACATTTTAATGCTGTTAAATTAAATTGGCCAACATTTTGCTATTGTCCGACGGCGTTTTGTGATTTGTGATATTTATTTCCTCGCATCAATTTGGCATCAATCAATCAACATATTTTTAACATTTAATTCGGAAGACGCATTCATCGGAGTCGACGAAATCAATTTGCGCTTCACACATGCGTTGCGAAATTCAATCTCGACTTCTGCGTGTCATGAGCCGGCGTTTTCGTCTTTCAACATTTTCATTTCTGTTCGATTTTCTTTGATTTTCGAACGCTGCGCCGCGGCGCTCGATTTCGCGCCTTCGGCGTGCTGCAGTCGCGCGTGCAGACGCGCGGAGAGCTTTCCGTTACACGTCGAAGGGCCGACATCGGCTTCAACTTTAGCGGCGGCCGCGGCTGTAGGCGGCGCGGCGCGCGCTAAAAGGAAAGCAGTGTATTTGCAACGCGCGCTCGACGTAATACGTCTGTCAAAATCCGCAAATCTAAAAGGGATCGCGCATCGAAAAGATATTAATAAAACGTACGAAATACCAGCCGACGAGCGGCGCGTTATGTTTACTCTAGCCCCGCTGGTTGGCGGCGTGTTCCTGCGAACGAGATTGGTTTTGTTTTCGCGCACGCAGAATTGAAATCCGGAAGGAATGTGCGGCGAATAACGAAATGTCGGTCAATACCATGTGTTAATAATAATTTGTATATGAAACCAAATGTACAAGGATGTGAAACTTAATTAACCCTTTACCAATTACTTCAATCATTGAAAATATCTCTTTGGTATATATTTTTGTATTAATCATATCCCGTCGAAAATCATTCAGGATATTCAGCATTTGCAAAAACAATGCATGCCACTCAAATTGCATCACTCTGGGACAGGGTGGATTGTACGCCGAGAACATTGTATTCTGGTATATTTTCATGCCAGTAAGATTGAATTCACAGCAAACAAAACAACAAAATTTGGACCGCTATGATATCCAAAGATATATGAACCCGGTGCGATGTGCCGTAGACGGCGTAAATGCAATCGTATTTGTGAGAAATATCTCGTGGTCACATTGAGAGAAGAGTGATTTGTTTGAGTTGAACTAAAATTACTGATTGATATTTTTAAATTGCCCAAGTTAGATCGAAAACAGTTTCGGCAAACAAATCTCTTTGATAATAAAGCAATAATAAAAAGAAAAGAGGAAGAATATTTCCAAATCGAAGTAAGACCGAAACTTTAAAAGCTGAAAAATAATAAATTCATGAAACTTTAATGAAAACCAGAAAGTATGAAAGACGACACTGGTGGTTCGTGAGATTGTGAATTGTGTGAAGAAAACAAGGAAGAAGAAATGAAAATATTTGGATTGATACTCAGTGTACAGGAGTTCGTGTTACAATTAAAAAGTTAAATATGATGACGGTGTTGGAGCCAACCTGCCAGTTTGGTGGCTGCTGTGAGAGCGAGAGAGTCCTCTCGTATTCTTCTTAAAACCTAAACAATATTATATCGATCGGCGTGTCGATCGATCCCGATTTACATTTACATTTACAAGTAGTAAGTTTCTTATTATTAGTAGTGAATAGTATAAAATTAGTTTAACAATAAACAATGTTTGGCAGGAATTATCGCAACCTAATAAACCCTTCACTAAGTACTTCAATCACTAAAGACAAGCCTTTCGGTTGTTACAATAATAACATTCACCTGGTAACTTAACCATAACTTGAACATCTTTTAGAATCTATCATTTGAACATCTTTAAACCCAATGTATGCAACTCGCAATTAGACTAGGACTGAGAAACGGGACTAGGACGATACGACTGGGTGGACTACAAAGCTTGGATACATTTCCCACAACGTCGAGGTTTTCACCGCGAATAACAAACTATCTATTAATATTTTCTGTTATAATGCAACCAAATACACATGTACATAACAATTATTGATTAGAAATGTAAAAACACGAAACTAATCTATTACCAGTTGCTTAAACCACTCAAAACATATCTTTGGCTTAATATAATACCGAAAATCCCCTGGCGATTTATCCATATCTCGAACACCTCCCAAAGTGTTTCATTTCAACGTCTGCAAAGACAATATGGGCAACTTAGAGTGCTTCGCGCAAGCCCAGGGTGGATTTAAGCGTGAGTTTACCTTTTCCACAGCGTCGGGCGCATTGCAGTCTGCCTCGATTATGATATGTGACGCCGTCCATGCCGCAAACGGGATTGTATTGTTGGGTGGAGAGGCAACTATCCTCGCAGGCGGTGCGCGTGGTGCCCATGCCCGGCACCTCCACGGTCGTCGGCGTTTTTGCAGTTGACACTGTCGTTATCGCCGCTCGGGGCGTTTGCGGCGCGGGCGGCTTCGTCGGACGCGGCCACCTTAGCCACCATTTGCTCTCGTCATCTTCGTCGCCGTCATTGAAAGCGATGGCGTCGTCGTCCCCCGAATCGATAATCCAATTTTGACGTTTGACGCGTGGCGAGCGGTGCGAATTTGCGGTTAGGGCGGTCGCAATTACAACGACTGCGCCGCGGATGAGTTGCAACGCAATTAGAAATTAATATATTCATTAAAGTAATGCATTTTAATTCCAACCGTGCGGGTTTATTTCGTTGCCGAGCGCAAATAAACCGGCGTTCTTTACGCGAGTAAATATGGTTGTCTACAATGAGAGTACGAGCACTTAACATTTTAATTAACATCGCGACATAAAAACTAACAATTCACCGAAAATATCAAAGTGCTAGATCAGCGCCACTAGATCAATGTCATCATTAAATATTTATGGTTTAATTACGAGTAAGAAGAGGAAACATTACAATAACAATTTACTCTGTCTCGGTTCGCCATTATGGCTTGAAAGAATGGACGCCATCTTGCAACTTACGCGAACTGCGTGATCGTTCCCGCCATTATCTTCTTTTTGTTCTCACTTGTCGCATAGAATGGTTGTTATCTATTGTTCTCTAAGGTGCTAATTACATTGAGCAGGTATGTATGAAGCAGGCTGTCATATTTTAATGGAAGCGTTTAATCCTCCGCGTCACATCGCAAAACAAAATTGATGAAGGACATCCTTGGAAAGCCTAAGGTAAAATCAGCATAGTTGGGATAATTGCCACGTTTTCTAGTAGACTATTTTAGAAATTTTAGAATCTGAAGTCCGAAGAAAATGAAAGATTAGATTCGCACGTCCGTTATCGAAATGCAGAAATCAATCGTGGCGTTGATCCAACAAGCAGTTACAAATATCCCGAACTCAATAATTATGATTCTGGCAAGTAACCCCCACAGTGAGGCAACTATCCCATTTTGCAGGGCGAAAAGAAACTATAAGGTTTAAAATTCCCAAAAAATATGTATTGCAAGTGTGATAACCAGGGTTTCGTTTTGCGTTCATAAGAAATCGAATTCATGAAGTACTCGTAGATGGATCTAAGAAAAAAGTGCGGCGACTATCCTGATTTTAATCTACACGTATGTATCGATTCTCTGCTGCTGTCTAATTCCACTTTTCAAAGGCTCGAGATGTTTAACGGTAATAGAGCGATCGAGTGCAGTAACGAACCCACCGTGCGCACGCCCACCTGAGGGCCTCGGTCCAACTACAAGTTACGCTGTATATGAATTCCTTGTACTTACGTAACGCGACGAACAAAAGACGCTTCGACATCGCGAGCAACTCGACGCTCCGAAGGTCGCCGCGCGCTGCCGGCGGCCGGAGGAGTTGCGCAGCCGGATTCGCAATTATCGGCGACGCGCAAGACGATGCCCGGACACTCGAAATCCGATTCGGCGATCGAGCGTCGCTTGCAGCTCCGAGTCGGACGAGTCGACTTCGCCGCGCAATGACTTCGCGTCAATTGCGCGTTCGGACCGCACGCAAATCGCGAAACCGAACCGACGGCCGACGGCCGCGAGCTTCGCACAAGCCTCTCGCGCCGTCCCCGGCATCGATCGATCGATGAAACAGCCGGAACTTTAAGTTTACATTGTGCTCACCGCGAGCTGGTGGAAATTTAGGCGAACGCCAAGATATTCTCGATTATTGCGTCATTCTCCGGCGAGCGACCACAACGAATGGATGCGACTCATTCGCGGCGCTTTTCGTGCGAATAAATATTCAATCAGAGGCGCCGCCGTCAGCGGCGGTAATTGCGATTCGAGCACGGTTTGGATTTTCCGGGAATTTGTCGCAGGAATACCATAATTTCATTATTACTAATCGCGTTTTAATTCAAACGAAATCCATTTCGAACAGTACATCGCTGCACATGTTCGCGTTTAATCTAATTAATTAACATAAAACAGTCTTGATTAGTTTAGCACTTTTTTATCTCGTGACCGGTTGACACGTTCCGTTGAACATCATCTCGACGGCTGAAACAATTAAGCAGCACATTAAATGCCATCCGGAGCTAAACGTTGAGAAGTTAATGCTTGAGGTTATGTCGGGCCCATGATACCTACCAACGCCACAGAACCGCGCGCAGTTCAACTTATTCGCATTGTCGTATGTGACGCGATTGGTGCCGCAAACGGGGTTGTATTGCTGGGTGGTCGGACACGTCGCCATGCACGCCCTCAAGGTGGCCGGGGTCACGGTGGTCGTCGAGTTCGGATCAACGTTTGCGTTGTCCGACGGCGTCGCTTGCGCGGGTGGTTGGGTAGGCTGCGTCGGCCGCGGCGGGCGAGCGGGTTCCTCGTCGGATTCATCCCCCCAGGCCCAGCCTTGGCGGCGGACTCTTGACACTGGCGTGGCGCGAGTCGGATCGCAAACGGCCAGAACTACGCCTGGAATGTCGAGGGCCGAGGTTAAATTCGCGTTAGTCATTGTGTAAATGTTTTCCGTGCGCGAAGTTGGCCGAACCAATTAGGGAGCTGAATATTTGAGCGTTTTCGCTTGTCTGCGCATTAATTTAAGTAGATCTAATTGCCTCATACACCTTACGACTTGACCGCGCTTTAAAAACTACTTCTAACCTACATGCAACGCGTTTCCGGTACATAAACTTCCCCATTTCCATAAAATATTTTACTACGCACACCTTAAACGCGAATTACTCACCTAAAAGAACAACAGCCGCAATGAAGCACTTCATGTTGCCAAAAATAGCACGTTTTATGACTTTACGACGCGAGCACCTTACGTGTAATCGATCGAGCGCCTTTAAAATGCGGAGACTGTCTTCGTTGGCGGCGTTCACGCTCAATTAGCGCTCGTGGCGCACTGGTCAATATATGCAAAGTGATCGGGTCCACGAGCAGTGGTTGTGTTTTATACTCCCGGCTTGTGATTTTTGCCCGCGCGCTAATTGCGCGTCGCTAATTGCGCCGAAGAGGCTTCTGCGAACGCGCGCCGCGATTGCGTGCGGTCGTGGGATTTTGGGAAGTTCCCCGCGGAAACCCCAGTCGTCGGCGTCGCCTTAGTTGGCGAGACGCGCGATGTCCAACTGGATGTAAACACGTTGCGGCCGCGGATAACACGCGATTCGATTAAGCGGATAAAACGTGCTCGAAACGGGTCGAGAAACGCGGCGGTCAGCCTGGCCGCCGCGCGATTGGCGATCGCCAATCGACGATTAATCTCATTGACCTTGTTTGATGCTCCTACGACGCGATCTCGTACGGTCCGCACGGCCAACGTCGGCGTGGAATTGCCGATACTCACGCGACAGCTATGCGGAGATAAAGGTTCGTTCGTAAACAAGGTCTTTGCATGCAAATAGACATTCTCGACGCGCGTTTTTTGTCATTCAACTCGCGTTATTTACGTACGTTATTGTTGTAATTTACGTCGGCGTCGTTCGAAAGTTTTATAAGCAGCGTAACATTTAAAATAACGCTGTTTTTGCGTTTTCTCAGTAACTAGTTTCTGGTCGGTTGTCATTTTTATTTTTGTTGTCATTTCTCGTTTCGGTTTTTTCCACTCGGCCGCGATATGTTTATGCCGAGCCGCTAGCGCGACGAAGCGTTGTCGAAAGAAACGCAGCGGATCGTTATATTCATATTTAATATCTGCGCGCGCCCGCGATTCCTCCGGCCGGGATAATCGCCCGCAATAGATCAGGATCATCCAGACAAATGCGCACATTATTTGCCGGCGCGCGCGCAACGCAAGTCGCAATCGCGATCGCGACTGCAACGCTTGATCCACGACGCGCGATGCAAATAATAACAATGTGCGGTGTGTGATGAACAGTTGTGCTTCGTTGCGCATCGTAATCTCCGGTGAATCTTGCCAATTATGCTTCGACAACGGGCGGCGATTGATCGGGCGCTTAAGAGGTTTCGCCTCGGTTGTGCGTCGCCCGAAAACACGCACCCGGACAAAAACAGAGCCGTTATTACGGAATAGATTGTCGCGGATGACGCACACAATGCGCATCAAAAATGATTAATGCGCTCGGCGAGTTCGCCGCGTCGCGACGCCTCCAGACAATGTCGACGCTTCGTTTGGCAAAGTGCACGGAAAACTACCACGCAACTTCTTCCAACTTTGCGTTTTAACTTCCGCGAAGGTGCGAAGCGGCGCGTCGGATAGTTGCGAACATGTGTACGCCGCTCCATTTTTTCTCTCCGTCCTGCCAAACGCTGTCACGCCGGAACGCAATCATAAATCATCGTATTCCAGACGACGACGCGTTCGGAAGAGTTCGCGGCGAGTTTGGATGCGCGAATTATAAAGTGCGCCGAAATGATGGCGGAACGGAGGACGATCCAAATTATTAAGTTTTAGCAAGTGCTTATTTTTTGCTGCGACGTTGCAGGAATAATAAATGATGGGATTTTTACCGGGGGTGCAAACTCAAATGAAAAATTGCTGTCTCGCTTTACCCGCCACAGTAACCACAAACCGATACTTTTAATTGTATTTATTTGGAAACAAAAATAACTGCGTAACTTGCTAAAAATCTAGTGGGTTGAGTAATAAATGATGAGCGTTTAAACTAGGCGGCTGTCTCGTCACGATTTGCATAATTTTTCAACAAGTTTACTACACCGAGCTCATTTTCTGCTATTTAACCTTACCATCTTTATTTTGTAACATTCGTAACCGACAACAATGTAAATCATCTCCAAAATTGACTCCCCAATGTCTTCGAATCTTGGCTAGTCGATTTCAGGTAAAGGGACAGCGACAAAGTGATTGAACGGTAGCAGGACATCGTCAGTAATAGCAGAGAATGCATAATCGATTTTTTTTTCATCGGGGTAAAAACGCTTAATGCCGGAGTGTGGGACTTGGAGCGTGCAAGTCTCCTCACCCACTAAAAACCTCCCCTTCGATAAGGATGCAGTCGCATACAATATCAGGACGCCCTCCAACAGGTCTTAGAGAGGCCGCCCTCTCCGCGTCGCCAACTTAGGGCATTTGCGGGTTACGAGTGATTAAATTGTTGTTGTGATATTTGATGAGGAACAGTCGGATTATTAATAAAGAAAGAAAAACGCTGATTGCTTATTACAATCGATTTTCTTCCGGAATTTTCTCAAAATGTGGACGTTGCACACTACTCATTACTCCACTCAATCTAACCATATAAATAACACTCCCGAAATGTTTTATTAAATGTTATAGCGTGTCTGGGACTGCGTCGTGAGGATTTTATAATTAAAATTTAATAAAATCCTCATCAGCTAGGGCTGCGATCGTTTAGCCGACTCTGCCGGCACCTTCCGGTTTCCCCGCTGGTCCATTGCTGCGTGCGGCGCTGTCTTTAATTAAAAGTGCATTAGCGAATGCTCGTTATTGCTCGCCATCTACGCGATGCATTCGTTTCAATTTCCAATTTTATTCGCGCGCCGCGCGCACGAGATTAGATAATAAAATAAAACACGGTAACTGCAAGCTTTAAAATTAGCTCGGATTACAGCCGGTGCAGATTCAGGTCGAGTTCCGGGCATCCGGCAAAAAAAAATACAAGAAGAAGCGTTGCGCTCGGCGGAGTGAATTTAAAGCTTTGATTTCGCTTTCATTAAGCCACACATCCGCTTGTTGCAATTCCGGAGCCCTTTATATGGACCGTACGTGATGATAGGAGTGGTTGGCGGAAGTCGGAGTCAATTTAGTCGCGCTCACTATGGTTTTCGAATCGAAAAAGTGCTAATCAACACGAAGCAGCGCAAATAAATTCGATTTTATTTTCATCCCGCCATTGCTGCCGGAACTGCGGCGTTCTGGATCGCCCGACGGGCGAGTTCAATTCGCCGCGCCGAAGTCCCGAGCAAAACAATCCGCGAGTTTGTTTTGTGTGCGACTTGAAGTTGGCGCGCTTTAATTAAATGCAAAATCGAATGCAGCGCGCGCTGCCGCTGTAGCGGCGAAAAAGCGCAATCGAATCCTTCGGCAATTGATTATGTGCATTTTAACCGGCTCGAGTGTCCGACCGTCGCGCTTCCGACAACTTCGGCAAACACATTCGGCGCATTTACTTTGCGCGAAGGCTCGTCGCGCGACGCGACGCGGCAAGTCGAAACTTTCCGATATTCATTATTCATTTGCGTTTACGCGGTACAAGTGAAACGCTTCTAAGTACCAATCAAAGTTTTATGTCGCGCGCGGTCTCCTCTTTCCTCCCCCGAGCATGTCGTTAGGCGTCGGAAGGATGTCGAAGGAGCGGCGCAAACTCGAGCTGAAAAATTGAACCGCTAACCGTATCGGATTTTCGTCGGGGCCGCGTGCGCTTTTCATAAATCCGCTAGCAGGACGCATTTATTATTTACTCCCGGCAATTTTCTTCGATATCGATAAAACGACTGCGCGGAGTTTTTTCGTAACGTTCACATGTTTTCCAGCGATAACGTAATTACGCAGGACAACAGGACAAATGAAATAAACGTAAAAATTTATGTAGCGCGACATTTTTTCAAGGTTCCGACGAACGAACTTTTGTCATGCACGTGGTAATCGCGTCTGGGAATGTTCGAGAACGTTGCCTTATCGCAGTTGCTAGGTGCGCCAAGGAATGTTTGACTGCACGACGTAATTGCGCATCCTTATTTCCGAAATAATAGGTTTTAAGAAGTTATGGGCGATAAAGTCGGATGAAAGTAAATGAATGCGAATTTGATGCGAATATATCACCGAAACGCCGCCCCCCGTTCAAGTTTTTAATGTTTCGGAGGTTTTTTTCCAGGACTCTCGGCTTCGGCAACGTCGCGCAAAGTGAAAACGTTTTAATATTTGCCTACGGCGGTTATTTATCGCTCTCCAGGTGCACTTTAGTGGCGATAAACTGCAATTTCTTAATATTAAATAAGTTTTTACTGGCACTAATGGCGAATAAGTCATGAATATGTTAGGGCGAAGAAACACGGCAACATTGCGACAAATTAGCATTGAATTAAGGCGTCCAGAAAGATAACGCTTGATAAGTGGAGATAATTTAAGATAATTCGGGCAAACTTAATGGAAATTGTTGAAAACCTCTAAACCAAGAACGTTCACTCGTATTTTTGATACTAAAACTGGTTGGGGCTGCGAATTCCGACTATAAATACACTATGAAAGTTACAGGTTATTATTAAAACCTCGTACAACTAATTTAACTAAATAAACCATGAGTGCGAATAAATGTTTTGCATTTTTGGCGGTTCTATCGCTGGGCTTGGTAATATTTATAATTTTTTTTAGTTTTGTTTGCATGTTTGGCTGCCTGTGGTTTTGTCCAGAGTTGTTTGGGTTGCCTGGGCGTTAAAATAGTGGCGATTATAGGTTATGGCTAAACCGGCTCAAGATGACAGCACGTATGTGACCGAAATGCCTCCCGCAAATCCGAACCCGGTACTTGCAACTTGTGACACGATAATCCCGCCGCCGTTCAATGCGTTTGTGAGCCAAGTGGTCAGCCCTGTCATATACAATGTTGGACTACCAGGATTTCTGACGCAAATAATCGAGAGGATATTAATTTGCCCTGTTGACAGACAACAACCGCAAGTTGCTCCGCCTGCAGCTGCTGCCGCATGATAATCTTTTCAGTGCAATGAGTTCAATCGTATGGTATAGTTACTCATGGTTGATTTTCTCTTGTCAAAGACATACGACTGTTGAAGTTATAGATGTTAATTGTATTGGATTGAGTAATAAGTGGTGAGCATTTTATCGTCCACATTTTTCGTTTATTTACAATAAATAGAAATGAGAATTGCACTATACCATTCGGAAACTTTCTTTACAACCCCGTCTTCTTCGTTTGTTAACATTCGTGACCTTCAACAATGAAAAGGACCTCAAAAATTGACTCCTCAACTTTCTCGAATGTTGGCCAGCCGATTTTTGGTTAAGGGGGTATCGACAAACTGGTCGAACAGTGGCAGGAGATCGTTAGCAATAGCGGAGAATACATAATTGATTAAATTATGGACAGTTGTATTATCAATAAAGGAAAATACGCCCATTACTTTAAAAGTGTCGTTATTATAGGTTACCATTAGTTTCACTAAACAATGCTATTGTAAGAAATGAACAACCATCATTAATAAAAAATATTTTGAAGGCTTAGGAATTTTAATGAGTATTTATTCCATGGTATATAAGCTGACAGTTCTTATTCAAAAAAAGTACTGAATACTTTTCGAGATTTCTGTACATCCAAAATACTGTGACTTCGCAATGGCAAGGCTGGTGCTTTTGACTATTGTTTTGACGATTGGAATGATTGCCATGGTGAGTTTTATTAAACACTCAACACCTATTTCATTCACCGACAATACTTCTTGCATGCATTCTGTTTTATAGGCGATGGCAAAACCAGCAAAAGATGTCAGGGCTTGTCTTCCTCTTCCCATTCTTGCACCACTTCTCAATAGCACCATCCATGCACTAGACAATAATCTCAACCTAGGCCTGGTGACCAAGATCTTAAGTAATTTATTGGCTTGTTAGTAGTGATGTACGAGTACTTGCATTAGCAAGTTATTGATGAAATAAACAAAGAAATATACAATACTTTATGTTTTGAATTAACTCCTTAGATATTGATGATATTGATGATGATATGATATCGCTAGATGTATGTTAAATAAAGATTATTTAAAATAAAAGGGGAAGTGAATGAAAATTGTTGAAAACCTTTGAAGCAAGAATGATACGCAATTATACGCAAATATATAATCAATATACTGATTTAACAAAATACAGTAAACGTTTTTCACCAACGACGCATTTTCTATATTTCTAGAAATATTTAGTATAAATTTCTATTATTTTAATGAAGCACACGCTTCATTTAAAAAAACGAGATATTTTGTTTTTCTACAATTATCTACAATTATATTTCGACATCAATACTCATGCGCGGTCGTTAGTTTAATAATATTATTAGAAATAAATATTTTGCACAAAGAATGTTTTATTTATATATTTCGGAAAGGACGGTAGCGTGTTGTTATTATTGGATACTATAACTTCCTCTAAGCAATGCTAAAAAAGAATTCATAACCATCATTAGCGAAAAATATTTTGAAGGCTTAGGAATTTTAATGAGCATTTATTCTATGGTATATAAGCTGGCAATTGTTATTCAAAAAAAGTACTGAATATTTTTCGAGATTTCGGTACATACTGTCACTTCGCAATGGCAAGGCTGGAGCTTTTGACTATTGTTTTGACGATTGGAATGGTTGCCATGGTGAGTTTTATTAAACACTCAATACATATTTCATTCACTGTTTTATAGGCGATGCCAATGCCAGAAAGAGAAGATAGGTCTTGTCTTCCTCTTCCAATTCTTGGACCACTTCTTAATAACACCATCCATGCACTAGACAACAATCTCAACCTAGGCCTGGTGTCCGGTCTCTTAGGTGATCTATTGGCTTGTTAGTGGTGATGTATAAGTACATGCATTAGCAAATTATTGAGGAAATAAATAAAACAATGTTCAATATTTTATGCTTTGAATGAATACCCAAGACGCACTATTGATGTCGATGTAAATATAAAGTGTAAGTGTACTGTAATCGAATGATATTGCTGGATTAATAAAGGTTATTTAAAATAAAAAGGCGAAATGAATGAAAATTGTTGAAAATGTTTGAAGCACGAAGGTATACTTATAAATTTGACATTATACATTAGTTTCAGGTATGAAATGATATGTAAATATATTAATAATATAATGATTTAACGAAATACAGTAAAAGTTTTTCCAACTACGTATTGTTGTAATAAAGCAGAAGCCATATTTCTAGATATTTTGTTTTGACTACAATTAAACAAATCAAAACTCAAGTGTGTTTGTTATTTAAAGTGTCACTGCAACCAAATATTGCTAGATATTGGTTATTTCAAATAAGTCGAAGGGAATGAAAATAGTTGAAAAACTTTGAACCGAGAAGGTATACTTATACATTTGATATTATAAATTCGTTCCGGGTATAAAATTATATATAAATATATTATCAATATAATGATTTAACAAAGTATAGTAAACGTTTTTTACCAACTACGTATTTCCTATATATTTCCCGATCTTTTTTTTTATCTAGCATTGTAATAAAGCACAAGTTTTATTTTTTAAATCTAGAAATTTTGTTTCTTCTAGGATTAATCTGAATTTCTACATCAAAACTCATGCGCGTTCGTTATTTTAATAACATTAACGAATACAAATGTTTTGCTTATAAATTTCGCATAGGATGGCAGCTTGCTGTTATTATTGGATATTATTATTTCCACTAAACACTGATAAAAAAAAATGCGCAACCGTCATTAGCAAAAAATATTTTGATGACCCGGGAATTTTAATGAGCAGTTATTCAATAGTATATAAGCAAGCATTGGTTACTAAAAAAAACTACTGAGTACATTTCGAGATTCCGGTACAGTCAAAATACTGTGACTTCGCAATGGCAAGGCTGGAGCTTTTGACTATTGTTTTGACGATTGGAATGATTGCCATGGTGAGTTTTATTATACACTCAACACCTATTTCATTCACTGACAATACTTATGGAATGCATTCTGTTTTATAGGCGATGGCAAAATCAACAGAAACTGAAAGGGTTTGTATTCCGATCCTTGGACCACTTCTTAGTGCTGTCCTCCAGCTACTGGACGGTCTTCTTAACCTAGGCCTGGCGACCGGTCCCTTAGGTACTTTATTGGCTTGTTAGTGGTGATGTACGAGCACTTGCATTGGCGAATTATTGATGAAATAAAGAAATTAATATACAATACTTTACGGTTTGAATGAAGACGTACGGTTTGATTTCGGTGTGTTATTTAAAGTCGAAATCAATGAAAATGATTAAACAACTTTGAACCAAGAAGGTAAGTAGACCAAATTTGATATTATAAATTCGTTCCAGCTATTATATGTAAATGTATTATGAATATACTGATTTAACAAAGTGCAGTCAACGTTTTTAGCCAACTACGCATTTCGTATATTTACTATAATTCTATCATAGAAATAAAAAACAAGTCTTATGTTTATGAACTAGATATTTTGTTAATCTAAATTTCTACATCAAAACTCATGCCCGTTCATTATTTTAATAACATTAATAAATATAAATATTTTGTACAAATAGAACGTTTTGTTTATAAATTTCGCAAAGGGTGGTAGCGTGCTGTTATTACTGGATACTATTAGTTCCACCAAACAACGTTTAAAAACGCACAACCGTCATTAGCGAAAAATATTTTTAATGTTTAGGAATTTTAATGAGCAGTTATTCAATAGTATATAAGCAAGCATTGATTACAAAAAAAACCTCTGAATACATTTCGAGATTCCGGTACATTCATAATACTGTGACTTCGCAATGGCATGGCTGGAGCTTTTGACTATTGTTTTGACGAGTGGAATGCTTGCAATGGTGAGCTTTATTAAACACTCAAATATGTGTTGAGTGTTTCATTCACTGACAATACTTCTTGCATGCATTCTGTTTTATATGCGATGGCAGAGCCGACAAGAGAAGAAAAGTTGTGTCTTGATGTTCTCATCCTTGGACCACTTCTTAATAACACCATGGACAATCTATTTAACCAGGTCCTGGCGTCCAGTTACGTAGGTATTTTTTTTTCGCTTGTTAGTAGTGATGTACTTGAGTGCTTGCATTGGCAAATTATTGATGAAATAAAGAAAACAATATACAATACGAACGGTTTGATGTTGATGTGTGATTTAAAGTAAATATATTATCAATATAATGATTTAACAAAGTATAGTAAACTTTTTCACCAATTATTTCCCGAAATATTTATTATCTTTATCTGTCATTGTAATAAAGCACAAGTTTTATTTTAAAAAGCTAGAAACTTTGTTTTTGCTAGGATTAATCTGAATTTCTACATCAAAACTCAGGCGCGTTCGTTATTTTAATGATATTAACAAATATAAATAGTTTGCACAAATGCGATGTTTTGTTTATAAATTTCATATTATTATTATTGGATATTATTAGTTCCACCAAACACTGATAAAACAATGCGCAACCGTCATTAACAAAAAATATTTTGAAGAGCCAGGAATTTTAATGAGCAGTTATTCATTAGTATATAAGCAAGCATTGGTTACTAAAAAAAACTAATGAATACATTTCGAGATTCCGGTACATCCAACATACTGTGACCTCGCAATGGCAAGGCTGGAGCTTTTGACTATTGTTTTGACGATTGGAATGATTGCCATGGTGAGTTTTATTAAACACACAATACATATTTCATTCACTGTTTTATAGGCGATGCCAATGCCAGCAAGAGAAGATAGGTCTTGTCTTCCTCTTCCAATTCTTAGACCACTTCTTAATAGCACCATCCGTGCACTGAACAATCTTGTCTACCTAGGCCAGGTGTCCGGTCTCTTAAGTGATTTATTGGCTTGTTCGGGGTGATGTATGAGTATTCGCATTATACTGGTAATAAGTAAAACAATATTGAATATTTAAGTTGCTTGTGTGTCAGTGTGTTATTTAAAGTGCCACTGCAACCAAACGATATTGCTATATAAGGATTTTTTCAAATAAGTCGAAATGAATGAAAATTGTTGAAACACTTTGAACCAAGAAGGCATACTTCATACAAGTCTTATATTTAAAAAGATATTTTGTGTTTTGCTACGACTAATCTAAATTTCTACATCATACGTGTTCATTATTTTAATAATATTAATAAAGATAAGTATTGCACAAATAGAAGGTTTTGTTTATAAATTTCGCAAAGGAGGGCAGTTGTATAGTATATAAGCAGGTAAGCAGATTCAGGTACATCCAAAATACTGTGACTTTGCAATGGCAACGCTGAAGGTTTTGACTATTGTTTTGACGATTGGAATGATTGCCATGGTGAGTTTTATTAAACACTCAACACCTATTTTATTCATTTACAATACTTATTGAATGCATTCTGTTCTATAGGCAATGCCAAATCCAGCAAAAGAAGCAAGGTCTTGTCTTGCTGTTCCCCTTATTGGACCATTTCTTAATAACACCATCCATGCACTAGACAATCTTCTTAACTTGGGCCTGGCGTCCGGCCCCGCAGGTAATTTATTGGCTTGTTAGTGGTGATGCACGAGTACCTTCATTGGCAAATTATTGATGAAATAGGTTTTTAATCAATTCCTAAGCGGTATAGTTTGATGTCAGTGTGTTATTTAAAGTGCCACTGCTGCCAAACGATATTGGTATATTTATATTATTTAAAACAAATAGAAATGAATTAAAATTGTTGAAACTTTTGAAATATAAATTTGATATTATAAATTAGTTCCTATTTCAAGCAAGTAAACGAAGACATGAAAACCTTCAAAATATCAGAAAAAAAGGTATAAGGACAAAGTAAGTTTCAGAAGCAAAATACTGGAATTTAAATCAACAATAGGGAAACTACCCTTACCAAGGAAAGACAGTGGACTAACAATGAGACAAGGAGAGTGCACAGTCTGAGAGTCTGAAGGAGTTCTGGAAACAAAAGAAAGTTAGACTCGCCATCTAAAAGGTATTCGCGTGATACATGAAGGCCTGTTCGCATAGAAGAAGAAGAAGAAGAAGAAATTAGCTCCAGGTATGAAATTATATGTAAATATATATTATCAATATACTGATTTAACCAAACACAGTAAGCATTTATCACAAACTACACATTTTCTACATTTTCTCGAAATATTAATTAGATATTTTCTTTGTGCTACAAGCATTCTGAATTTCTACATCAAAACAAATTTTTCACAAATAGAACGTTTTGTTTATAAATTTCGAAAAGGAAACAATTGTACGGCAATGGGAGCTGGTGCTTTTCCATTTTGTTTTTCAACTTAAATTACACATTTTCATCATCGTCGGATTCAAATTGCAATATAATCTCTTTAGCAAACAGCTCTTGGCATTGTGTTATTGTGTTTCATGTTTTCTACATGTTGATAGTTTCTGTCATTTTGTTTTACTTATTTGTAGCGTCATTTAGCGTAGGCACCTCATTAGTTTTACGGAATAACAATATTGCATTGTAATTAGGCACTGAAAGCCATGAAAACAGTACATAAAGTTACGAAAACAAAATTCCAATCGGTTTGCATAGTATAAAAATCCACATTAAGAACAAACACTGAGTGGTATACTATTGAACAAATATTACAACAAACGCAGCGAAGATGCACCTTAAGATTATTTTCTCCTGTTTCTCCTGTATTATTGGAATTGACTTGGTAAATATTACACAGTTTTTGAACTCTTAGCTATCTGAAAGTATATTGAACAAAAAGTAGGCATTGTCACTTTGACAAATTTAAATGTGATCCAAATTTATATTTGATTGTGGGATCATGGAATGGGATAGAGGTACTTTTTATACAAATCGTTTTATAAATTGTAGTTGTTATTTATTTGTCAAATGCGCGTTATAATCGTATTTTAATATAGACTCATTCTACACTTTTAGATTTACGCATCTCCCATAACATCAGGCCCAAGAAATGCTCAACAATCACAAGTTATTTCTTCCCGTACTGAACGAAAATGTTATCCAATTCCAATCATAATAGAATTGAGTTATTATGTTAAAATAATTACATCGCTATTTCCTAACATGCCCTATTCTTGGTATCAATTCTTGAGGGAGACTTTTGTTTGTAACTGAAATGCCTACCTAACAGACTTAATTGTCAAATAAAAGATTTGAAATAAAATGATGATATTGGAAGAAACACGTTTTAGTTTTATGCTACAATAATCGTGTTATGATAACTACTTTTGTTACGTCCTTGGAGTAATAACTGAAAAGTCTTAGCTTATAGGAATATAGGAAGCAACATTCTATTCGCAATTATATTGCAATAGACAATTTAAAGTTCTTACCCTTATTTTCGCCCAAAGATGCGTAATTAGTATATTAACAAATTTCTATCATTCTCATTCTGATTATAATTAAGTTATGTGGAAATATCTACAAAGTTCTGGAAAATTCTAGTCTGCTTGAAATAGTTTTAATGGAAGAAGGAGGGACAACAAAATAACTTAGCACGTGTGCTATTAAAGTATTTTAAAGTAAGGAATTTCGAAATTTCGTACGACTATATTTTATCTTCATGTTATGCGGTAATTGATGCGTGGTGTCGTGAAATACATTGCATTGGAAGTATTTCAGAAATTTCAGGTATTCTTTTAGAAATCGCGGGTAGCAACATACCGGAAGTCGCGCATATAAAAGGGGCCGTAATTCTTACTGAGTTGTTATATCAGTCTCTAATACGCACCAAAATGGTCTCCAAACAAGTTATTTTTTTGTGCGTCGTTGTCTGCGTACTGGCAGTGGTAAGGCTGATTAAAAAAAAAAGTATACATTTGATATCATCAAATATTTATTTCTAGGTTGAAGCAAAACCTTTAGCAAAAGCTAAAGAAGTAAGAGCTTGTTTAGTGCCAAATTTTATCGGGTGGAGAGTTAATGAGTTGTTGGGAGCGATCCATAAGTATCTACCTTGGGTTCCAATCATCTCTACACTGCAGAACACGCTTTTCTCATGCAAAAGACCAGGATCGACCGCAGTGACCACATCGTACACCAGCTAAATGATGTAAATTGATGGATATAGTTCCGCGCACTGCGAAAATTAAATATTGCAATGTTTATGATTGTTTACCATAAACTATTATTATTTACCATATCTTACCTTACCCCACATGATAATAGTTCTATTTTTAAGTTTCTATACTTATTATTCTACCTTTGTTACCTATACGTTTCTGGATTTCATGGCAATTCGCAATTGTCCAAAATTGAACCTATAAGTAACCTACATTATCCATATTCCTCGATTATCAATAGATCATGCTGCCTTCACCTGGATACCTAGCTTTGAAGATGGCAAATCATAAATACTATTTAATAAGTTATACCACATTTCAAATGCAAGCCATATATCAATCCATCGACGAAGAGCAATCAGACTCATTTTTATGCTTTAAGAGACACTCTTAAAGCATAAAAATGGATTATGGATTATGAACCTGATAATTATCTAACAATAAAAGGGGTGATATTCTAATATTGGCTGGAAGTGATCTGAACATAAATTATGCATTTTGTCTTGACGAATTTGAGTATTCTACTTCCATTAGAAGCACCTACAAACAAATTTTCATCTTTTATCCATACGTACTACTCACAGTAAGTTTATCCGTTGCCAAATCTCGGACATAAAATATTTATATTATAAAAGTACTTACGTGCCAACGCGAATATTTTATATATATATATTATAAAATTTTTCAGTCACTAACCTGTCTGTTTCCTTATTATTTAATAAACTATATTTAAATAATTGTCTCCCCTTATTCTTAGAAGTAATGGTCCTGTTTTATATAGAATGATTCCTAGAAATCTTTATGTTTCGATATTTATTGTTCGACTTTTGTTACTTTTCTTGATTTTCTAGCAATTCGCAATTGTCCACAATCTCGCGATTGCCAGGCACACAAGAATAAACTTAAAAATATTTCCTCAAATATCACTGCAGTTTATACGAGTAAAAGAAGTTCTATGCACGTGAAAATATAATTTGAAACGTTATACAATTTAATTTGAGCCGAAGCATTTCTCGATTTTATTTCTTCTTTTAAGTATTTTATTCATGCTTCCTTCGTGATACTAAATAAGTGACGGAAAAGTATTTTCCTAATTAAGTATCTGTATTGTTAAGATTGGAACATATATTACTATCGTTATTATCAAAAACACTTTATTTCCCAAAGTATTTCGCAATTAAAATATCAAGTGCAAATATTTTGGGATTGCGCCAATATGAAGACATAAACTTAATGTAAATGAATTACTCATAGTAAGTACAATAAAAGCACTATAGAAAATAGGATTATACTATTATTTGTTGGTTGCGATGATCACAGAATTTTGAGTAGTATTGTTTTAAAATATCATCCAAGCAATTCCTTGTATTTACCCTTTCGGTTTGCATTATTGCTTGGCAATTGTTATTTGTATTCTGCAATGAATGGTTGAATTCAATTGCTTTTCAAGACACTTGTTGACGCAACTTCTACGGATGCCTCTGTTCGCATGGAAAGAAAGTTTATTATTTGTGTTTCGTATATTCAGAACCTTCTAAACTACATCCGGTGTTTACCAGTTTTGAATTTGCCTGAAATGAAACACTTCACAATTAAACATTTACCCAGATGTTTTATATATAATTTCATTTAATTCAATTGATATAATGGCGTTGGCTGTATCTTGAAACAGATATACATTCTCCAATGATTTTCACAAAAAACGTCTATTTCACACGATATTCTCGTTCAATATTGTACAGAATTTGCAGGATAATGAGTATAAAAATCGGCCAATTATGAGAAATACTTTTCTGTAGATTGAGAATAACACAATGGATAAAAAATTCCCCTTTAAATACCATTGATGTGGAAGTGCCTATATTAATACAGTGCCAGACGCTTGAGGATAAAACACATTTCAATTTTAATTAAGTCGTGTTGAATGATATCTGTTTTTATTTATTGTGAATCCGACGTGCTAATTATTTCCACGAAAATATTAATAAGCACGTCAATAATTAGCAACATCCGAAAAATATATTTGGGAAGACCTAGAGGTGTTTGTGATATTCAATATTATTTGCAAGTTATTTTGCTAATGTTCAGACTTAACTCTATACGATGCGGTCCCTAGGGTTATATGCAATTCTGGTTTCCAGATTTGATATTCGGATCGTCGGAAAAAAACGATCAGAACTCTGATGGAATATTTTCTCTGGTATTGAAATGTTTGCATCATCGGTGATTTTTGAACCAACAAATACGTAAAGTTTAATCAAGTTCTCGGCGATTCTATTTCATCACATCAGTTGCCCCACAAACATTTCCACATATCGGTTGGGGACAATTTTTAGCGTTTTTAAAATTTACAATCGTTATAAATTTTCCCTCAATTTCCTAACATTCAGGTATTGCCAGCCCCATGAACGATAAACTAACAATAAGTTATGTTTTAACTATTTCCCGATAATAAGTATGATAGAAAATGGATTGTTCGAGGTGGTATAAAAGCACTATATTTTGAATTAGTATCATTGCCTGCCCATTAAGTTATTGTACTTACTTATTGTTAGTATATTGTACTATATATTATTGCTTTAATATGGCACCAAAACAATTATTTGTCTTGGCTCTTTTGGCTTGCATTGTTGTATTGGTAATACCCATTGATGATATTAGAAAAACTTGTTGAATTTCATTGCTTTTGATTTATTCATAGACAATTGCTGACGTTACTTCTACCGATATCTCTACTCTAAAAGAAGAAAAATATTACATTTGCATTCCGTATCTTCAGGACCTCATCAGCTTCATTCGCAGTCTACCAGTTTTGAAATTGATATTGAACTTGCCTATAATTAAAGACATTGTTGAGCAGCTGGCATTAAGTTGTTAGAAATTTTATTAATTACTGTTTGGTTTGAATATGAATAAATGACTGCTATTCGAAATGACTTTAGGGCAATTATTATTGTTTTGTGTGGTTATCTATATTCTGATAGGCATCCTGTTAGGAAACTAACTCAAGTCGGGAAAATTGTGGAGCTGGCAACGAGATAATGAATGGAAGCAAGGCAAAAGTGCTACTTGTTATCGAGTTAATAGTGTTCACTCTAGCACCATTGTTGTTAGTATTGCCTGGATGTCATATTTCCATTAGCCTTTCTTAATTTACCTAAGAATTGTTTCTATTCCTAGCGACATTTTGCAAATCTGTTTTGATAACAAAACAATAGGTATTTGCTATTACAGGACTTAACCCGTTATTTACCATTATCATGATTTGATGAAGGAAAATTCAAATTAAACTAAAGTTTTTGAGGTGAAAATCTGCATTTTCTTCCTGCCTCCTCCACAAATATTCATCTGTCTAAACATTATCTTCTTAAAAAATCTCGAACTTTGGCGGAAAAGTCACTATTTTAACAAATTCACCGGGAAAGCAATAAGCTAAAACAAATTTAGTTGTATACATTTGGATGCAGCCTTTAACAAAAATTTCAGGCATTGATTTCATTTCGAATGTAACAATGGCACACTTCAATATCGTGTAACGTACCGAGCCCTTCACATATCGCACGATAATGACTGAACATCACTCAAACAAAAGAAATATATTTCAATGCGTTGAACGATTGTTAAACGGAAAATTCACCTCTGAAAGCCATTGTTGTGGGAAGTTTATATAAAAAAAGTTCCAGGAGCTTGAGAACGAAAACACATTTCCATTATTCATTAAGCAGTATTCACTCTTTTTGCGGTTTTCCTGTAATTCAAACAGAAAGTACTTATTGTTTAATTTTTCATGCTTGCATAGAAATACAAACAAGTACGACAACGACAATAATGCCCATAAGTTGTATATATAATGATATTTTAATGTTACTTTAGTTTGAGTTCCATATTGAACCATTTTAAATTTCCTGTAAAAATTACGATGAATTGCAAAAGTCGGAAAGGCCCAATTAGCGCACAATTTTAGCTGTTTGGGTAATTCGAATTTCCTACGCAAATATTTTGGGATTTCCAGCCATATGAACGCTTACAGGCACAGCAACTTATGTTGTAATCATTTTCCTATAACAAAAGTCGCAGTTAATCAATTATTTCAAGTAGTATATAAGCAAGGGGGTTTGGATTTGCTGCCATAAAACAATCTGTTAATGTTTTTATTTATACCTTGTACTCCATACAGTAATTGCACCTATTGTTGTTTTGAGATGGCTTCTAAACAATTATTTCATTTCACCTTTCTGGCTAGCATTGTGGCAATGGTATTTGGCATTGATGTATTCAGCATGCGGTAATACTCTTAATTTGATTGTAGGCACTTGCTGACGCCACCCCAACCGAGGTATCGACACAAACAGGACGAAAACCTTTCATCTGCATTCCGTTCCTCCAGGACCTCATAGACTTCCTTCGTAGCTTGCCAGTTTTGGGACGGAATTTGAATTTACCTGTTATTAAACACTTTGTTGACAAATTGGAAAGATTAAGTTGTTAGTAATGTTTGATGAATATTTATTACGAATACTAATAAATGACTGCAGCTAAAATGTAGTAATTTGATGTCCGTCCATGATATCAATGATGTCAATTATTCATTTAATTGGAAATATATGAATGTTGATTATCAACTTAATATAGGTTAAATATCGAATCTGGTCGATCGAAACAATACTCGTCGATTAAACAAAAATAGAGTATTACTGTTAAAATAAATTTTTCTTAATTGACCTCAAATATTAACTGAAGTTAATCAACAAATTAAATACTAATCTATGCTTATATAAGCGGAGATGATTTAAGAAGCTACTAATGTTAATATTAATAGTAAGTAAAGAATATTTAGCACACGTCCAACAGCCCTTCGGCCATTTGGTATGAATATTAAAATGAATAAAAATAAATTATAGCTAGTGTATCATTTGTTGACTAGGTAATTATTTGCAAAAAAGCATTGCAACTATATTAGTTAAATTGATTTAAATCGTTACGTTACGTGGCGTATTCTCTATCAGGACCAACCATGACTAGGCTTAATCCTCGGTGTCAGATAGATTTGCTCCCAAGCGATTCTATACGATTTTAAATAAACGTTTTTGAATAGTTGTTGAAGAATAGTCATGACTTGGAGAGTGAACATCAACCACCGGCATTATAAATAACCAACAATAGACATTAATATCCACTCTGAAAGTTAATTGATTTCCTTTAAATATAAGATTTTCTTAGTAAATGTAATAATTTAGTTAGATAGTAAAGTCTTTATTAATTTAGTTCGGTGAAGGCAGTCGAGTAATCCTCGAAACATACATTTCAACCTCCCCATAAGACAGTATCGTAACTATGTGGATTTTTAACATTCTTCACTGTTTCGTGCTTTGTGCGATAAAATAGTTTCGATCCACATGACGTAAATAAGCATGATAAGCAAAATGCAAGGAAAAAATCCACGTCATTCGCAATATTTCGTACATGAAGCAATCTATAAAAAAAAATATTCGTTACGCAAAAACTCCTCATATGTACGTAGAACGAGCCCCGTCTGGGTATTTTCTAGCATAAATTTTTCGGAATTGCCAGCCGTAATATAAGCGTATTAATATTAAACTATTTCATATCGTATGGCATTTTTTCGCGCAAAACTGCAGCGAAATACGTAGAAAAGGGAAAGCTCTATACACTCTAGTGGTATAAAAGCACCCCGTCCTGAAGTTTGTGGTACACTACAATAACTTGTTGTGCTTGCATTGTACTGTTGGTAATAATAGTATTACTACATTAAGATGCCTTCCAGGCAATTGTTCGCGTTCACTCTTTTGGTATTCGTTGCTGCTTTGGTAAGTATTATTGATTTGCTTTGATACCATGAGAACATTTCTACAAGTCAATGAAATTACACGCAATTAATCTTATCCATAGGCACTGGCTCATGCAATTCCCAGGATCACTCAAAAGGAAGAAAAACTCAGGCTCTGCATTCCCTTCGTTCAGAACATCGTGGACTACTTCAGGACTTTGCCAGTCTTGAGCGTTCTTGCGAATTTGCCAATTATTAATCAGTACCTGAACATATTGGCTGGATTAAGTTGTTAAATATGTTATTACTGTTCGCGCAAATAATTGAACAGAACAATATATCAAACTGATGCATAATCCTATTTTGTTATTATTGTGTTATGAAATAACAGCGTGAAATGTTTTGTATTTTTGGCAAATATTTCTATCACGCAATGAACCCGGATATTAAATGCTTGTCGACCTGAACGAGATATGAACATATGAACAAATTGCGGTAGCGTTTATTAACGTTTTTGTTCATTTCCGAGAAATTCTATCAGAATTTAAAATATAGGTAACATGTGTAATTTTATTACGGAATGCATTAAACATATGTTTAATTTTTTGACAAACGATACTTTTGGTTGTGGGACAATTACTTACTCCATGTTTAATTGTAGTCAACAATTTTCTGATGTGCTGACATGTTTACAATATTTTCGTAGTTAAACAAACACTTTGATGGGATTCCCAGATAAAAAAAAACACCTGATTAAAATACTTTTATTTATGTGACTGAATATTTCGAAAGATAGTTTTGTAATCAGTAAACTATGCTGGTATATATTTAACCGAATTTGACAAGTCATTTCATAATCGTGCTAAACAATATTGGCTAAATAATGGCTGTAAAATTTGCATTCGTTTTGCTGTTTACCCTTTGCATTTTCTATTCAGTGAGTATTTTTAGGCTATTATTGTTCAGTTATTGCTATCGATGTTTTGTTCTTCTCAACAGGCAGTGGGAAATCTAGCAGGAGGACCTGAAGGAAGTGCTGTAGGAAATGGAAGAGGTGAACGAACACGTTATTCATTCTCGCTTAGCAACACAATTAGCCACTTTATTAAAGAAATTCAGAGATTTAACCCGATATCATGGTTTAGATCTCTGTTGGCAACAATATTTCGTAAGCCGGGACCTTCAACTATTAAACCTGAGGAGAATTTACCCGACGGTATAACGGTATATGAAACTGGCGGCATTGAGAATGAATATTGAGTCAGGTTGTAAATTGAGTATTGTATATTATCCCGATACATATATACCTAAATATTGTTTGTTGACATATTATTTCCTAAAATATCTTTACCAACGTTGAAATTAAACTATGTGCGAATCTCGATACTTCGACTTTTTGAACATCCGATTTATGTCTGATCTTAACGAAGTAGGACAATTTACATTTTACATATTCAAATCGTCTATGCAGTGCCTTTCACACCTTCGCTATACCCCATTATTAAAAGGCTTTCCCCTAATTCGGAAATAAGCTCGTGTAGTAAAACATCTACACGATTCAGTGCCGGTCTCAAATTTATTCCGCAACGGTTGCGGAGTAATGGGTAGGTAGGCACAACGTCTACCTTTAAGCTTACAAGTTAGTTAGTCTAAACTAGTAAATATCTTCCCCAACAGTTGTAACGTGGAAGTCACTCGAAGGGTGGACGACGCCTTTCCCAGAGATTGCCGGCGTTCGGTCGTCTCTCAGGGCGAGATGTAGGGTGCAGGGCTCCACTTCAGTGGTCAACCGAAGATATGACCAAGCCAGCCAGTTCGAATAGTAAATGTATATAGTACAAGGCGGTATCAATGTCATCTTTTGCCTCTCAACGGTTAACATTTGACTTGACAACGACTGTTGGGCGACAGACGTTCTCTCACATCCATCCGTACTCATCTTCTTCCTGATTACAATTGTTTCACTTGCTCATACCTTCACTTACGCTGGTTCAGTTTGCAAACTATATCAAATTCAATATACCATCACAAAGTTGCAGAGCATGCAGAATATTTATCGTCTTCCTTCTGAAATGTGCAAATAGCGTTGTTCGCTCCGCTTAAGCTTGTCACCCCCAAGATGATACAGAACAGTACATTTAAAATTTAACTGTCAACGTAGACCGCACAATGAACATGTCTCAGCAATGGCTCCTGCAACAGTTGTGGAACACGTGTACTAATTGTAAGACTGGGCTTAACGTCATATACATTTTTAAAATTTCGTAAAACTTTCTTAAACGTCATTAGTTTCGATGACTAAACGTGGAACCATAAAATGCCTTTATGCATTTAAATCATTTTCCATGTAACAATACATTACGTAAACATCATGAAAAATTCCTAGATAATAACGTCGAACACATTCCATTTAAACACACAAACAGCACGTAGTCATTTCTCATTCGCCTTTGCATACCAGCCAAAGTATACCAGTTTAAAATGTCGGCCCATAAAATGGCAGTGTTTCTAACCTCTCTTCTGCTCTGCCTTTTAATTACCGATGTATTGCAGATGGAAAACCAATATTTAAGCCATGGTTCCGACTGATTGTATTTGTTTTTAGACAATTGCAAAGCCAACGGCAAGAGCCAAGAGTAGGCTGGAAGTGAAAGCACGTGAAAAACATAATAACAGTGTGGCGGCGCGCAAAAAAGGGTTGTGCAGCCTGCCAGTGCTTGGAAGCATATTGAACCCTTTCCGGCACGTTCCAATAGCCGGCACAGCCATTAATATTGTGTGCGGCAAGGACCCAGGTAATCACACTCAAAGCAAAGAGGCAGTAGATGACGATAGCAAGTTTGAAATCGTTGACGTCTACTTCAACTAAAGCGGGAGTACATGCTTATTATGACTAAAATAAAATACAATAAAGACTGACTACCGGCTGGCTTCATTACCATTATTACAGTCATCATCCTGTCATGCGAAGAAATATGACCAATCGGCATGTTACGTGGGCATATTCAAACAAACAATGTATTAATTCTCATTATTCTGTCGGCAACTCCTGGCCGAGAATGACATTCTTATTGTATCTGATATTGGGTTTATATATCAAGTCGAATCGCCTGAGAATTGTGCTCGAGCATGTGTTGATCGAATCAAAGTGCGCGCTGTATATTGTCGACGACAATCGTTTTTCCCTTTTCGATCGTCTCGATTACAAGTCGGAGAACCAAGCAATGGTCGTATCGATGAAACGTTTTCGAGCCGACAGTTATCTGTCTCTAAGCTGTTCAACCACGCATTATGTCATCGAGTGTGACGATGTCCAATTACTGGAGGAGTTGTTTCCATGCCAACGTGGGACAATTTTCGGGCATATGTTCGAGCCGTACACCATCATCATGGTTATACTTCGAAAGCAAGCTTCTAGTAAGGACTATGAAATGTTGAAGGAATTGTTAGTTTGTTTCTCAGAACTGCGTTCTCACTTGGTCGTGAGCTATGTGGATACAACTCCGTCCTACCAAGAAGTGATAAACGGCGCTGACAACTTCCTGCAAGTTTTGAAATATTATAAAGGATATTATGAAAAGTTTAACTCCTCAGATCATTCGCCCTTACCAACTTTCCAAGGTGAAGTTATAGCCAAATCTAGTTGGAGGCACTGGGCACCTAATTTCAGCAACAAGAGTAATCTTTTTAAAGTTGGTCTATTTGAGTTTACGCCGTATGTTAAACTTGTGCCTGGGGACCAGTCTACCCATAACTATATCGGCTTGGACAAGTATTTAATGACCGAGATCACGAAAGGATGGAACGTCGAATACATTTACTACCCAGGCGTTGCGTTCACTTCCGTGATGAACGACATTGTAGAGAACAAAGTGCACACATCTTTGTGCGCAGTTTGGCACATCAGGGTGCCGGTGACGAGAGCTACATCGAGTATTCCATATGCAGATACATGCGTTACTTTCCTGGTACCCAAACCCATTGACCCACCAAGAACGTTCTTTCTCATTATGTCTTGCCCCGGTGCGCTGCTGCTAATTACCATAGGAAAAATATTACTGATGACAGCTTGCATTATTCTCTTCGACTATCTGTACCATAAATATCTAAACTACCCTCGTACATATCGAAGCTTTCAGTCCTTGCTCTTCCAGAAGATAGGTGACGTTTTCTTGAATAGCAGTCCATGCCGAACGACCAAAACGGGCATCCAGATTATATCCTGTGCGTGGTTATTTACCATATTCATTATAACCAACGCGTATTACTGCAATGTGTCTGCGAAACTGACGATTCCCAGTGATGCTCGAGGAATCGAGACGTTTAGAGACATCGTGGAGCATAATCTCACATGGGTACAAGATGGATCGGGTTCCAATGACATCTTCGAAGAGAGTGCCCTGCGAGATATAAGAAAAATCGCAGCGCATTCTGTAACACAGGGTACCTACATTCCTCGCAGTCGAGAAATAACAAACACAAACTTGTTTTTCCAATATTATGTTACTAATCGTCTGCATAAGGACCAAACCCTATTGAAGGAATGTGTGGGATCATATTCTAGCGTGTATCCTTTGCAAAATCGCTCCTCGTTTCAAATGGCTTTTAATATGAAATTATTTTGCATGATAGAGGGTGGTTTAATTGAATATTGGTTCAAACGGTTATATCTGGAATATTCGAAAATGGATGATTTCGAAATTGGTCGTTTGGAGGAGGTCGAAGAGATCGATGAACAGCAAATAGGTTTCGATGTGATACAAGGTGTCCTGATCGTCGTTGGAGGGTGGTATTTTGTGTCTATAGTCGTATTTGTTCTTGAAATATTGAGGTTGATTTAAATTATATGTTTTAATTACATTTTACTGCAGTGATAAAAATATGTTCATTGTTTCTGGGATTAACATCAAGAAGTATCCATAAATCAATGCGATGTATCATTCTTCCAAACTATCTGTATCATAAATATTTAAACTACCCTCATTCACATCGCAGCTTTCCGTTTTTACTATTCCAGAAGAGAGGTCACTAAGACAGGAATTCAGATTATGAAAGAAAGTACACGATAGATCAAGTTCCAATGACATCCCCCCTGCACTGGAATATGTTAGAAAAAAATGTAGAGCGATCTGTAGCACAAGGTACTTACACCCATCCGAGAAGAAAAATAACAAACATTAACTTATTTTTCCAAGATTATGATAACCCTTTGCACACGCGTCGGCCTTTATTCACCAGGGTAGATCCTTTACAATATTGCACTCTACTTCGATTGTCCTTTAGTAAGATGTTGTATTGCATGACCGAAGGCGATTTAATTGAATATTGGTTCAATACTATACTGATAGATTTTAAAATGGATGATTTCGAAATAGCTTTGAAGGTTGCAGAGATCGATGAACAGCAAATAGGTTTCGATGTGATTCAAGGTGATTCATTGTGTTTCATTTGTCCTTGAAATGTTGCAATTTATTTAAATAACATGTTTTCACTACATTTTACTGCATTATTTATTATTTCTAGGATTAGTATCAATAAATACCTACATAAACACCTACTTTTCCAAGAACATATTCTTAACCTTTGCGCACACATCCATCTTATTTTTCAGTGTAAATCCTATCCGATTGGCCCTTAGTAAGATATTGTACTACATGCCACAAAGCGATTTAATTGGTTACTTCTTTAAATGACTCTATCTGAAATATGCCAAAATGGATGATTTCGAAATTGATTGTTTGGGGAAGCACTCACAGACCAAATAGGTGTCCTGATCGTAGTTGAAGGGTATTATTGCGTTTGTTCTTGAAGCGTTGAGATTTATTTAAATTTTATGTTCCGACTACGTCTAACTGCAGAGATAATAATATATAGGCCGAGTGTTTTTCTTTATTGGTCCTGGGATTAGCATCAATAAAGATCCATAAATCAACGCGGCGCTGTCTTTTTACGGCGTTTCTTAGGCGCGGGAGAATAAACGGATGCGAATGCGAATGCACGCGTCGCGCGCAAAAGTTTAAAAAAGTGCAATAAATTCTGCGCGCTCGCTCGCAAGAATGATTCATCGCTGGGGAGCAATTTAAGTGTATACGATTGAATCTTCTCCGATCCGCAACGTTCGCATCCTGCGCGACGGCGCGCAGGCACCGAACTCATTTCGCGAGGACTAATATATTGCCGGATTCGTGTCAATTGAATGTACAGGCGCGCGAAGGAGTGCGTGGCGAAAGCCGGGAGTAGTTTTTGTTTGAATTGATTGTCCTCGCGCGTCCCCGAAGACTTCCGAGGCTTTCGGATGGAAGGAAAAAAGCAGCACATCAAGAGGCGTTTTTGTTTTATGCCTCGCGCTAGATGGCGCAGGATTATATTTTGCGCATATAACATTTTACGCTCGGCTGCGAGGCGAATTTAACAAATTCGCAACAATCGGACGCGATTGCCAAGTGCGTCATGCTCGGGCGGGTCGCGCGCGCCTCCCCCTCGCCGTTTGTTTTCGCAGGGCTTGTTAGCGTCGCGCATGATTTACAAAACGACGCCGCTCGAAACAAAAAGTTTTATAGTCCATGCAAGCGCCCGCCGAAGGACGGGGCGAGCTTGTTCCGGCGTTAAAAGTTTCCAGCGGAAGTCGAGATGCGAATGCTCGCTGCCTACGAATGCGATGTTTTACACTCGACCCGGCAGGTACGGCGGCAGCAAATAGCGCGTGTAATAGAAAAAAAGCCGTCGCCAGACGCGGGACGGCCGAAAGCTCGCAAACGTCCGAAATTAGCACGGGTCGTTTGTCAGCGTCCCGCTGATTTCAACCTTACACTAAATGATTCACTAAAACACCTTCTCTCGGAGATCCCACCGACGAAATTGCCACCCGCATCGTCGCCTGCTCGCTTCAACTTTCCGAGGATCTGCGAAGGCGGCCAACTCGAAGTCACTGGAACGTCAGACGGCGGTAAAATATTCTTCGCATTCTTTCGAAATACTTTTTGAGGATATAAATTTCCCCGTCGCGTGATTTATAATAATTCGCCCAGTATGAAACATCGGCGACCGGAAATTGAAAGAACTCCTATCTTGCTCGTCCTCCATTCTCTTCGCAGTTTTTTTTTCTTCGCCCGTTCAGCGCGTCGACATGTTTGCCGTGTATCCTTCAAACAGCTAACATATTGGATTGTCAGAAATGTTGCTCGCTCGCTGTCGGCGCTGGCGTAATCTGTTTTTGCCACGCAGATGTCGCCGGTGCGAATGAAACGCGCGGAAATCGAAACACTCAATGGTGAGCAATGACCGCGAGGAAATGATCTCTTTTATTACATTTATCTGAACATTCCAGGAGAGATCGGCCGGTGACACGACGCGTCTCGCCATTACGGCTTCCTCCCCGGCTTCCTCCGTTCCGAAGGGCAATCGCCTCTTCCGCCGCGGCCCGCGCGGATTAATATCGCGCGCGCTTCCACGTCCCCCCGGAGACGCCGATAAATAAAATCCCTCGGCCGAAATGTTTGATTAAACGCAAAGAAAATCCTTGTTAACTCGGCCCATTGTTGTCGGTAATGAAACGGACCGGGGGCAAACAAACGCGCCGGCCGGAAACAAAAATTAACCAAGATCCTCGCGGGATGCGTCCGACTCGGCGCCGGCGATGACAAAGGAGGGCCGCTGATTTCCCAAATGTAAAACGCGATTCGAAAAACTGAATTCGTAATGGCATAATTCAGCGGCGAAATCCACAAGTTAAATCCCGCCTCCATTTTAAATGACGCCGCGATTTTCAATTTCCAATCGCCGTGCGCCCGGAGGTAGAAAATCTATGCAAATGAATGCCTCCGACGCGTCGCGATTTGCATTACGTCCGTTTTTTGTTGTCGAATCTTCCGCCGTTCGCGCGGCGCGCGGCACAATGGCTCCGTGGAAAAGTTTCGCAACAATGGAAGTCACGTAATTAGCATCAGCGCGAGGCAACGCAGGATGGCACGACGAAAAGATGGCACGGGCGCGCGAATTAAGAATCGCTGATAAGCCCCGTCGACCGGCGGCCCGAAGGGCCAGATAAGTTGAGTAATTGACTCGTAAAAGCGCGTCTGGTGTCAACTTTCGACGGCTGCCGCGCGACCCATGGATATAATAGCACCGAAATTAACTCCGCGCATTAAAATGTATTATCTCGTGCCTATTTCTTGGTCGCATTGCGCGAGCTTATTATTTTAGACTGGCCGTATTCCGGCGCACCAACGCAAGCGCAATTGTTCCGTTTGTTTATGTTATCGGAGCGTAAAATGTAAGCGGCAAAGATAACAGAATAATGTGGGGTGCGGGCACTTTTAAAATATGTAAAATGCTCCGGTTAATTTTGATTAAAAATACTGCCACTTTCTAAAAGAAAACTTCGCTTTCATTTCTTCATTTTCCTCGCCTCCGGATAGTTTATTCTATCAATACATAAAATATAAGGGTTAATAATTACAAAAGGTTGAGTAACTTTAAGAATATGTAAAATATTCGATATAATTTTAATAAAAAATCCTGCTTTCTTATTTTATGAACAATAAAGAATATGATAAGGCGCGCGCCGTTTCGGTTTGGCGCAGTCTTTGGAATTCCATGGCGCACATCCCTCAGACGCATGCGCGTATCACTTACGTTGCTGACTGTAACACGTGCGACCTGCTGAGCACAGAGCGTTCAGCACTATAGTGAGCTCGTGATCTTTGCCCTGGTCTGGTAAGACCGCATTAACCTGTGTCGCCTTCCAGGTAAGCGAGTTGACTAAAATATTGGATTGAGCAATAAGTCATGAGCGTTTAAACAAAACCCCTGTCTCGCCACTATTTGCATAAAATTTGACCAAGTCCACTATGCCATTCGGAAGCTGACTTTATCATCTACAACCGTATGGTCTTCATTTGTAAACATTAGTAATCTTCAGCAAAGAAACGGACCTCCAAAATTGGCTCCTCCACTGCCTCGAATCTCGACCAGACGATTTTATTTCTTAATTTTCGCATCTCTGTTTAATTCTATTTTCTCACTAACAAAATAGTTGGTTTATGTCATCATTACATAAAATATAAATGTTAAAAATTATCCAAACAATGCTAGGTTAGGTAATTTGTAAATTATCGCACATACGCACACTTGCCACTATTTGAGATAAAACTTGGATGTTGTTCCTTAATTATCCGCGCGTACAATTATTTTTATTCGCTCACTAATAAGATGGTAGTTTCTAACTAATTTAATTTAGATTCCAATTTCACAACTCGACCCCAAAATCGATTCGTGCCTTGCCCGTCAATGCTAGATGCTATCCGGTGCGCTCGCAGCATCCCAATAAATAAACTTATTTAATATAAAAGTTAATTGAAAGCCGCTCTTATAACTTTCCTTTTGGAGCCAATTTCCAACGCCCGTTCGGGCAATGAGAAGAATTTATAAAATACGCGTCGAAAAATGAGCGCCGTAAAAGATTCTTTTTAATTTTACGCTTTGATCGCAGTTACATCAAACGTGCGCCGATGTTGTGCGAACGGCCCGCAAAACTCGAAATAAAGTTGTGCGGGTATTATTTACCGCACAGAAGAAAATAAAAATCGTCGAAATTTATGCCCCGCAGCGCCGTTGCGGCAACGGCGTACGTTTCATTACGGTAAGTGCGTCGGACGGTTGCGCACAGTCGATTTAAAGTATTATTTAGTGTGCTGCCGAAGGCGCCGGTCGCACACGAAATCAAACCAAGTAAGAATCCCCCTCCGCCGCGCGCAACGTTTTCATGTAATTTCTTCTAAAATTGCGCGCCTCTGTGTTTTCTAATGCCCGCCACCATCGTGTTTATGTGGTTTCGCAATAATCCTAAACCACTTGGTTCAAATAATGCACAGTTTCTCTCGTTGCAAGGGATGCTGGGGATGATTGGGGCGTAAATCATAGTCGAAGTTTTATGTAAATCGAGTCGAAGCAAAAAGTCTGTCAGAGATGAAGTTTTTATAGCCGGCGGCGTTATGAATTCCGCATATTTTGTTGTTTTCCTTCGGTCTTGCGCGCGGGACGTGTGGGAGTCGGTCGGGATCTGCGGAATAGAATATTAGGATTTATTCGGCGAAACAGAAGGCGCAAAACGCATCGAAGAACGATTTAAACATATTTAAATAACAAATGTCCTCGAGGCGCGAGGATTTCTCTCCGCGGCCGGAATTTCAGACTTTCTGTCATTTTACATATTGCTCGCGATGGAAAGCAAACCAAAAACAATGAATCAATACCGACGATACAAAGAAATAGAAAACCGCCATATCGGAAAAACGAAAAAGGAATTGAAGCGGAAGTGCCGCAGAAAAAGTTTTTAATTAATTAATATTAATAAGTATTCTTGATGAAATTTTCAATTAAGTGTTGCTTCGACTTGAACGAGGACAGATGTGCAATTGTTCGGCGAAGTTCTTTATCATCTTTAAGTTAAGCTGCGTCCGGCCGTAAAGTTTCTTTTCTTTTCGCACTTTCCGCGCCGGAAGCGCCGCCGAAGGGCGAATGGACGCGACGCTCATTTGTCTCATCGCGAAGTTGGAGCACCAGCTTCTGGCAATCGAAGCATTTAACTTCGAAATTTATAGCGACAGTCCATATACAGTATGATTTACCAAACGTTCCTTAACATTTGTCTTTCCGCCTCTTTCGCCGCGAACCGCTGGCAGGATTTTAACAATCGTTGCCGTTGTAAGATGATACACTTAAATTCGCGGCAAAAGCCAAAGATTTACGGCGTTTCGAAGTGCGCGAAAGTAATGGCAACAGTATTCTAGGTATTCCGGATAAGCCCCCCAGACAGGACCGAGCACGCTGCACGTCAATTCTTTACGCATTACCACACAGGGCAGTTTCATCCTCAGTTTCGTCCCGAGAGTTTGTTATGAAAGTCGTGCGCTTGTGTCCGACTACCAATTAGTTGCGCCGCCGGTACTGTCGCGCTCATTTTGCGAACGCATTCTCGGACAATGAAAGCTCCGGGGACAACCCCGCGGCACCGATGAAAGGCTGCGCGCGTCTTGCGTGTGGGCGTAATGCGCCGATAAGAATTGTGAAGGTGAAACAACGTCGAAATTAAATTCAATTTGGCAAAACGCCCCCCGCGTCACTTCCAAGCCGCCGCCGGAGGCCGCGAAGCACCGCAGGTTGCTCCTCGGCAAAGCTCTTTACAACTTGCGGAGATAAAATTAAATCTAGTTTACGTCCGCGCAGCGAGCGCGGCCGCCCCTCGCTATATCTCTTTTTAACGACAACATGACGTTTTAAAATTATCTTTAAGTCAATTATAAGGACCCGCACTTGATGGGATCATTCTTAAATCATTTTTAAAGTGAATTTAATTGGATTTCGCATTTTACGTTCGCAGATAAGAGCGGAGAAGTATAACGCGACCTCTTGCGCGGACTTTAAGGACGCCATCGCAAATACTTGCCTAATGAGTTAATTATTTGTTATTTTATGACGCTGGGTTCAGGTTAATTAGCCTACGCTTTCCACGCTCGTTTGGGTAGCGATGCAAACACTCCGACGCACTTCCCGTGCGGATCTTCGCGCCACCGTAAGATGTTACCGAATGCCGGCGAAGCGAGACGCAATTATCCTTAGTTATCCTCGCGCATATGGCGCCGGGCTCGTGCTCCTGTTAGGCGGGGGCACGTAGTAAACCGCACAATAAACACGCACGGCGGCGGGCGTATGTGAAAACAATAAGCGTTTTCCTTGACTCAAACGACGCCTGCGGCGTCGCCCGAGGTTCGGCGCGGCGCAACATTGGCAACGCGGTTACACTCCAGGTTCGTCGCCCGGCGCCTCCGCACGCTGTCGCAATTAGAGGCAATCCCCGACTCGACAATACGCCGAGACAATGCGCGCCGATATCAATGGGGGTCGGGGGCGTTCCGCCGAATTGGGCCTTCTCGAGCGGCGCCATAATCACGCGGCACGCACGCACCGAGGTGGCGACCTGCGAACGGCGCAATTGTCGTCGTCTGCGCCCTATTGATTCGCGGCCTGCCTTTGCAAATTAATTTGAGCCGGATGACGTTCCCGCGGCCACAAAGCGGCATTATCGCGCAGGTGCGCGATTCGCAAATTACTCGTCTATTAACACACGCGATGAATGTAATCGCTGGTTTATAATAATCGGCGGCGCCGAACCTCCCCGCGCCCGCCAGCCGCCCCCGTCGCGCGCGAACGATCCGAGCCTTCGGTCGCGGCGAACTTGGCGTTTTTAATATTTTCGCGCCGCTGACAGGCAATAAATCAAAATCGAATTTATTGCCAATCAGCGTTTAATCAGGCCGCGACGGGTTGCAGTGTCAACAAATGATTAAATTCAAAGGGAATATGTAGGTAACAATCGAAACATTCGCACGCAGAGCCCTTCAAGGATTACGTCGAATGGAAGCGATGCAATTTAACGAAGGTGCATGGATTTGGCTAAATCAACACGATGCGCCCGAAGCACGAATAACATTGAGAGATTTCCTCCCCGTCGGCAATCGGGCGCTGCATATTTTCGCATGCGATTTAAACAATTAAGAGGCTTCCGATCAGTAATTGCAATGTCCATTAACAAATACCGCGCGCAGTGCAGTGGCGTTCTTTGCGCGCAAGAATTGATTGAACGCGCCGCGCTCTTCGTTGGATCATTGCCAATGTCCGCCATCGATTTCGACTAAACAAACAACGAACGCATGAATAAATTAACTATTCGATTACGCGAACGCGGCGCGATCGGACGTCGAGCGCGATTTCGACGCGCTTGACGTTCGCGAGGCGTGCATTTTGCGAAATGTAATAGCCATGTTTGATTTTCTTCCTTGCGCTCTGAGCAAACTGGTAAACAGCGTATTTATTATGACAGCGGGAGCACCCCGCGAACTATAACTTTAAATTAAGTTGCGAGCGCAGGTGCGCCGCGCGCGCCGCGCCCGGATACGGCGGCGAGGCAAATAGTTTGTCTTCCGACGCTTCCGGCTCGTCTCGACGCGCCGCCGGGCTACGTGCCGCTTTTGTTCTTGGCGGCGTTCTTTCTTGTTTCCTCAAGAAATTGCTTGCGCATATTCATTCGCCGCCCGCGGACGGAACAATGCGCGGCGCGAGATAAACTGGCAAACATCGCGAGCAGTAGTAAACAATGATCTCTTGCTGTAGACTATTTCGCTATAATGCTAAGCATTTGTTGGCTTCTGATGCGTTTTTTAAGTTCTTGCATAAATATTCATAAAGGCCGCACTACAAGTGGCGCTAGTTGTGATTCCGCGGATGTTCCAGGGATGAAACGACGATCAAATTAGAAGTTTACTCCTTGGCGTTTCCAGTAAATGCTCCTTCCCACTTAACATGCAAATCTGCGGGCGGCAACTTTTTCGGAATATCGAGCGCAACGTTTTAATGTGCGAATTTACAAATTAAACCGAGATAGGATCAGACAAAGTCGCAGGACAAACTATCCCGACTATCTCGCGCTGCGTTCCCGAAACGCCGGAGCGCCCCCGCCAAGAGAGCAAACAACTATAATAATTTTCGTTTAAAGGGCGCACTAAACGTCCGATTCGGCAACACAAATTCGCCGGCGAAGAAGGACAAAAACGGCGAGCTGGAAACACTTAGCCGCCGACCGGTCGGTCGCCGCGTCCGTTTTTGGCGACGCGCGCGCAGGACACATCTTGATATCGCGCCGAACGACGCGACACCGTCCGCTTGCATTTTCCTGCCGTTACCGTTACACTTGCGCGCGAAGGTCGGGTCGATCCTCGGCGTCCGGCTCGTCCTTTTCGCGGTCCGCCGATGGATAAACAAAGCGTGTCGCGTTCCGCGCGCGCAGGACGCTCGGCGCACGCGAAACGAACGCGCGTTTCATCAATCACATTTATTGCGCTCATGATTTCGGACAGGCGCGATAGCTTGACATAAGTGCTCGAAGCGATGAAACGCTTTGTCAAATTTGAGCGAGAATATTAAACAAGGTGGCCGCGTAAAAAGCATAATTGAAGTTGGCGTTATTGCCGGGAGGACGACGCNGGCGTCGCCTTTTCCCATTGTTTTGCAGCCGTCCACATCGATGACATAGCGAAACTAGTTTCCGCGAGCGCCTAACGAACGCGCGCGCAAATATTTAGCCGAAAGTTTTTGTTTGCGCACGTCATAACGTTAATAACGTCTCGGGCGAAGGGAAAACAACTCTGCCCGTCGCAGCAACATTTCACTTCGCCCCGACAATAACGCGAGCGGCGGCATCGTTATTTGTGTTTGCCGTCGCGCTTTCGAATAATGCAGGGAAATCAATTACGATCGTACTCTATTATGCGATTATTTTCGCTGCCGTTTTTCGGCAGACGCGACATGATCAGATTACGATCGCCGACGCAATAATGTAACCGATCTGACGTTGTATCGCGCGCGCGTTTCAATTTTTGCATTTTCGGCACGTATCGCCGAATTGCAAACAAATGAATATCTCGTTACATGTTGATTATTTCACGCCCGGCCGGATCCAATCAACGCCATGCGGGCAGCGATGTGCCGTAATGCAGTTAAATTAGCAGATATTTGTATGCGAGTCCGTAAAACTGCCAAAAGATGCTCTGGCACACGCGATTGGACGAATTAGGTGGGCATAAGTTGATGCGCGGCCGCAGGTGCGATTTCGTTTCACCTGAAATTCCGCTCCTAGTGCTCGCAGGGAGAATTGTCCCGGCGTTTACGAGTGTCAAAGTCGTAAAGTTTCGCCGCCGCCGCCAGCGTCGCCTTACAATGGGATACAATTTTTGAACGCGCATCACGAACGATCGGTAAATCACTTCGATATCTTCGCGCGTTATGCGCGCCCGCCGCCTTTATGACGGGGGCGTTCGGGGGCGCGGCATAAAATAAATAAAAACGAGCGCGCGCGCGCCGGAATCGAACAAAAGTACAAATGACTTTTTACGCTCGTGAAACTAAAAAGTTTCCGCGCGTTACATATTTTACGCGCCGGCGGGGGCGGCCGACGGGCGATAGATAAAGACCGGGGGCCGCGGAGACAAACAGAACGCGCTCGCGCAGAGGCGGGAAATTTGCATATCGGCGCGATGGCGGCGAGAGTGCCAGCCGAGCGGTTTTTTAGCGCGCCCGACGCCTCCGCGCTGATAATATTTCATTTCTTCGCAGCGCGAGGGAAATTTTTGGGAATTAAACGCCGGATTTACTCTTTCTGTTTCGCACTTTACTGCGCTTTAATTGTGGTGAGGTTT